>JAGVVM010021634.1:0-12757 GCA_019149425.1 Psidium friedrichsthalianum
CTTTCAGAATCAAAAACTACTTAACGAAAGATACAATTTGAGAAAATAAAAAAATCATTACTGATTAAAGTAGGCAACTTGACTGCAGAAATTTCATAACCGATGAAATTAGAACCATCCGAGATGTTTCTCTACTTTACATACTCCAAAATTACTCTTCTCAATTATGAAAATGTTTAAAAATATGAAAAGGTCATGCATAAAGGCTACAATTTTTGAATTTCAAACTTGATATAATTCATTTATTTGCTTTTAATTACTGTCTAAGAGGTAGACGGGCGCCAGTATCAAGATTTAGAAGGTGGAGAAGATGGATAAACTTCATGTAAAGGAACAATGGAAGATGATACTTCTGCAAAGTCGCGGTCAAAGGCGATCATCGCCGATGGATGCTTAAGAGAATGGTGAAATGGTTGCCCGATACAAAGCAAACGAACAAAAGTTAATTTTTGAAGTTTTGACGTTTTAGACATGACTTTTTCATAATTGAGAAAAGCGATTTTGAAATACGAAAATTGGAGAAATAACTTAGACTTTTCTTATTGTAGTGCATACATATTGCGCCGATTTTTTTCTGATGGATGAATTGTTGATCAGGTTAGTCGAAAATCGTTTACTCGTGCTACTCTAGGTGTAGTTATAAAGAAAAGCATAATCTTGCAGCATTTTGTGGTGACCATCGCTAGATAAAAACGTTGCCGTTTTGGTGCATGATATGTATGTTCTCATCTTGTTTACTCGTGGGGGCCCCACAGAAAAGCAGCCCAACGGCGGCGCATTAGGGCTTGGCAACGAGACGCGCCTCGTTTTGGGCCTACGCTAGATCGGGCCCATAGTATATAAAACCGGGCCAACCGGGTCCTGACCCGGCCCGATGCCCACTCCAACCGGCCATGGGAGTTGGCGCCAGGGTTTTAAAAGCGAACGGAGGGAGGGTCCTAAAACCCTAGCGGCAGCCATGGGAAGTAGGAGTGCGGCAGGAAGTGGAGGCGGAGGAGGTCACAAATCCTCGAGGCTCCCTCCCAAAAGCCCTCATTCTTCTCAATCCAATCCTCGCTTCAAGAAGCAGAAGCAGAAGCAGAAGAAGACCAACCGGAATGTCGACGTCGATGGTGAAGAATCGATGCCAAGGAGCGAGAACACGGCGGGGCAGCCACCGGCGTCGACTTCGGAGCAGCTCGGCTTCTTTCTAGCTCAGTATCAGTCGGCCAACGGCATCCATCTTTCTTCTCTCGAGCTGGATTCCATCAGAGGTTTGTTTTTCTTCCATGTCATTTCGTTATTGTCTCTACCCGTCTGTCGTTCGATCGCGATTGGTGAATACATTTCCCTTCTGCGGCATCTCATCGTTCTCCTCATTTCAGAAGATTTATGTTGCTGTTCGTTTTCTCCTCTTGTTTGGTTGAATGTGAGACTCCAATGAGAAATTTAGACTGAATCAGACAAAATTTTAGATGCATTTCCTTCCATTAGGCTAGCCGCACACCTTTAAGAGGGAAGTTACCGGGGAGAATTCGTTGCTGGTTCTGTCTTATCGGAGGGAGGGTTTATTCAGGTCGCACACCCCATGCCAATGATTGAGTCGTGCTTAATACTCGTTTTATTTTGGTCTCTGAGATTTATCTAACGATTCTATGCAGACACATGCATTCTGGAGTTATCTCAGGGCCCTGAACTAGATGTTAATACTTTGGCGAAACAAGTAAAGTCGGCTTTTGGCCCATCATGGAAGGGAGTGCTCTGCGAGGGAACCCTTGATCAAGGAAAAATTGATCCGGGAAGTCCAGCCATCATTGCCATTACGGCATCTGCCATAAGAACGATCGAGCTTCTAAGGTCTGTATACTTCTCCTTTCCACTTCTTACAAGGAATTAATACCTTCTAAAAGACCTGAGAACTTCATGGCTTCTAAACTGAGATGAAATTGGAGCAGTATTAGGTTTGTCAATTTGCGACGCTAACTATTTATCTGAGTTGTTAATCGTGTTGGAGATGCATTTATCTGCATTGAACATATTTATGTACGTTAGAACATATTTTTTCATGTTTTATGTGCAAAGTCATTACTTTAACATGTTACACGTGTCGTGCTCTGTAGTTTCTTTTTTACATTATTGTTGAGCAAATCTGTGTTATATATAGAATTTAGCACGATTGAATTATGAGATGACAGAATAATTTTTCAATCTCTAGCATTGTATAGGATGATTATTTAATGTTTTTATTGGACAATAACCCTTTTATTCTGTTTCTTTAGGGGCTTTAGGTCGCTAACTAGGGAATGCCATGCAGCCAAATTGTTCTCAAAGCATATAAAAGTAGAAGAACAGGTAGGTTATCCATATTTAGGTTTGTTCAGCCGCCATGAATGCTCTGAGAGTGGTCATGCATTAATTGGCTATTGATAGTATCATGCTGGGTTTTACGAGTTCACAATTATTGCCTTCAAGTTTGTGAGTGGAACATCCTGCTGATATGATATTGTTTAAGAAAGCATTTGGGAAAGTAATTGTTTCTGTATTTGATTTGAGTTCTCTCTTTCCGTTTTTTCCATAGTGTGGATACATTGGGGGCCATGGATGCAATTGCGATTTTGATGTGAGCGATTCTTGTATTTTTTAGAGCACCCACGCTATCTTCACTCTGGTTTCTTTCTGCTTTTCTTTTTTTGTGCCAGTTCAAAATTTGGGATATGATGCCACCATAATGTAATTATCTAAGGCAGCAGCGCTGCTGAGTACATTTTTTGCACGTCAGTCTGATCCCAACTTCCTAGTGCTTATTGGTTTTCTATTTATGTTCCTTATGCCCACCTATTTTTCTTTTTACTCCCCATTCTTGGGATCAATAATTCCTCATCATCATAGCTCTATTAAACTCAAAGTATTTCTCAAAATACTTCAATGATAAACCCATCATTTAGATGCTGGCAATAATTGTGAGGACAGAAATTTTTGTTCAATGTCCTATGTGGATCAGTATACGAATACTCTTAGGAGTCTAGTTGATCTTAAGTTGTTTCTGGTATTCCAAAATATCTTTTCAAGCACCCACATTATCTTCCCTCTGCTTTTTTTTTTTTCCTGATTTTCATGTTTTGTGCCAGTTCGAAATTTGGGATATGATGCCACCACAATATAATTATCTAAGGCAGCAGCACTGCTGAGTACATTTTTTGCACGTCAGTCTGATCCCGACTTACTGGTGCTTCTTGGTTTTCTATTTATGTTCCTCATGCCCATTAATTTTTCTTTTTACTCCCCATTCTTGGGATCAATAATTGCTCATCATCATAGCTCTATTAAACTCAAAGGATATATCAAAATACTCAATGATAAACACATCATTTAGATGCTGGCAATAATCGTGACGACAGAAGTTTTTGTTCAATGTCTTAAGGGGATCAGTGTACGAATACTGTTAGGAGTCTAGTTGAT
This sequence comes from Psidium friedrichsthalianum, assembly GCA_019149425.1. Classification (NCBI taxonomy): domain Eukaryota; kingdom Viridiplantae; phylum Streptophyta; class Magnoliopsida; order Myrtales; family Myrtaceae; genus Psidium; species Psidium friedrichsthalianum. Next base: position 3,439 of record JAGVVM010021634.1, read on the forward strand.
CAAAGTTTTTCTGTTATTCTAAAATATCTTTTCGAGCACCTGCACTATCTTCCCTCTGGTTTTTTCCGGTTTTCTTGTTTTGTGCCAGTTCAAAATTTGGGATATGATGCCACCACAATATAATTTTCAAAGGCAGCAGCACTGCTGAGTACATTTTTTGCACGTCAGTCTGATCCCAACGTACTGGTGCTTCTTGGTTTTCTATTTATGTTCTTCATGCCCATCCATTTTTCTTTTTACTCCCCATTCTTGGGATCAATAATTCCTCATCATCACCGGGTTGTCGATGCTATGCTTTTACCTATTGTATCAGATTCTAATTTGAGTTGGGCTTCACAGTTTTGAATTTCATATATGGAGTACATGCATGAATAGAAGTTCAATAGTTGCACGTTTAGCTCTATTAAACTCAGGATATATCAAAGTACTTCGATGATGAACCCATCATTTAGATGCTGGCAATAATTGCGAGGACAGAATTGTTTGTTCAATGTCTAATATGGATCAGTATGCGAACACTCTTAAGAGTCTAGTCGTCCAATAGATTCCCTTTTGTAAGGACTTATGGAAATGTAAAATCTGTATGAGTAGTGGGTCTAATTGAATATTACAGTTATGAGATTTAGTGATGCTTTGCCTAAGGACAGCAAACTCTGCCTAACGTGCTCATTATTAGACAAGGAAAAGTTAAGGAAGAAGAGTAAATATTGAGGCATGGATGGAAGAGAGGTTGTGAATTCTACCCATTTAGCTTTAACTCTGGGATTATCTAAGAATATTTTGGGTGTTTGGTCCCTGCAGGTTGCCATGTTAAAAAATCGTGTCAATATCGCGTGTGGTACTCCAAACAGGTTTGTTTTTCTTTAAATTGAATATTTGTATAACTGGAAATTCCAATTGGAGTGTGAAAGTACTGGAGAAAGTCCTCATCTTAAAAACGAAGTTGGACCATATTCCTTTCTCAATGAGTAGTCCAAAAGTCTTAAGGTGTAGAGAGAGACTAGGAGTCGGAGCACAGGTTTTTCTATTGACTCCATCGAGAATTGCTTGCTCAACGTAGCAATCTAGGTCTGTCCTCCTCTGAATGCATTGGGACATGCATGAAATTACATTGAGCATGCTTGAGCTCCGATTAATGAAGTCAAAATTAGTACAATTCCTTTAGTTCAATAAGGCTTGATAGTGCACCTCTGCCATTAGTATTGTCCGCGCCTCAAACCTGGTAGCTGATTACCACTGGACCCACATGAGTTGTGAATCAGAACTTTTGTGAAGAGCTTCCCCCTGAACATTAGGAGCACGCCTCTCATCTTGAAGTGCATGCTCATGACCTTAGGAAGCATGCCCGTGATCTTGAGGGGCATGCCTGTGACTCCATCGAGAATTGCTTGCTCAACGTAGCAATCTAGGTCTGTCCTCCTCTGAATGCACTGGGACATGCATGAAATTACATTGAGCATGCTTGAGCTCCGATTAATGAAGTCAAAATTAGTACAATTCCTTTAGTTCAATAAGGCTTGATAGTGCACCTCTGCCATTAGTATTGTCCGCGCCTCAAACCTGGTAGTTTGTGAAGAGCTTCCCCCTGAACATTAGGAGCACGCCTCTCATCTTGAAGAGCATGCTCATGACCTTAGGAAGCATGCCCGTGATCTTGAGGGGCATGCCTGTGACTCCATCGAGAATTGCTTGCTCAACGTAGCAATCTAGGTCTGTCCTCCTCTGAATGCATTGGACATGCATGAAATTACATTGAGCATGCTTGAGCTCTGATTAATGAGGTCAAAATTAGTTCAACTCCTTTAGTTCATAAGGCTTGATAGTGCACCTCTGCCATTAGTATTGTCTGTGCCTCAAACCTGGTAGCTGATTACCACTGGACCCACATGAGTTGTGAAATCAGAACTTTTGTGAAGAGCTTCCCCCCGAACATTAGGAGCACGCCTCTCATCCTGAAGAGCATGCCATGACCTTAGGAAGCATGCCCGTGATCTTGAGGGGCATGCCCGTGGCCCTGAAGAGCACACGCCTGGGATACCAAGGAGCGTGGCTCATGCTCAAGAAACGTGCCCACCCTGAACAGCTGAGGTTTTCCCCATCTTTGAAGGTCTTGTTTGATACTATTAGGTATTCATTAGATTGAAGTTGACCTAAATTCGAAGGTTCCAACCCTAGTCTGTTTATAGTAATTGTTCAGGTACTTTCGAAGATGATTGGTGGCTCTGTTCCCTTTGCCTGTTAATTGACTGAATGGTGGAGGGTGGCAGGGCCGATAATTTCTCTCTTTTGGCATTAGGTTGAAAGAAATGCTATTAATGTCAGGGAGGTAGATTTGGGTTTGACTGAAGCCATACAGTCAACACCTAACAATACCCAGATTTGAGTTAGGTTATAAAATGGAATGTCATACCTAGCTCATTTATGAAACCAATAACCTAAGAATCCGTCTGAAACCCATCAAACTATAGTTCTCCTGTTGGATGACCTTGATTAATAATTCGTTATCTCAGATACACATTAATTCAAAGTTTCTGCAACCCTCTGATAAACATTGTCATTCCTTTTTTATGATTCACAACCTGCTTTCTTGATGATGACACTGGTCTGATTGCAGAATAAAGAAACTAATTGACATTGAAGCATTGGGGCTTTCTCGCTTATCCGTAATACTGCTGGACATGCACACTGACGTGAAGGGCTATTCCCTTTTCACACTTCCACAAGTCAGGTACATGTTTTGCTCAACTGCACATCGATGAACCCCCATTCTCGTGCATTCTTGAGTATAGTCCTCATTCATTTAGATTTTGTGTTGCAGAGATGAATTCTGGGATTTGTATAAGAACTACTTTCATGAAAGGCTAGTCGAAGGAAATCTGCGAATCTGCCTCTTTGGTCCGATAAATATCAAGAAAGAAATAAAGGGTAAAAGTAGAGTCATGGACTCTACTTTTACCCTTTATTTCTTTCTTGATATTTATCGGACCAAAGAGGCAGATTCGCAGATTTCCTTCGACTAGCCTTTCATGAAAGTAGTTCTTATACAAATCCCAGAATTCATCTCTGCAACACAAAATCTAAATGAATGAGGACTATACTCAAGAATGCACGAGAATGGGGGTTCATCGATGTGCAGTTGAGCAAACATGTACCTGACTTGTGGAAGTGTGAAAAGGGAATAGCCCTTCACGTCAGTGTGCATGTCCAGCAGTATTACGGATAAGCGAGAAAGCCCCAATGCTTCAATGTCAATTAGTTTCTTTATTCTGCAATCAGACCAGTGTCATCATCAAGAAAGCAGGTTGTGAATCATAAAAAAGGAATGACAATGTTTTATCAGAGGGTTGCAGAAACTTTGAATTAATGTGTATCTGAGATAACGAATTATTAATCAAGGTCATCCAACAGGAGAACTATAGTTTGATGGGTTTCAGACGGATTCTTAGGTTATTGGTTTCATAAATGAGCTAGGTATGACATTCCATTTTATAACCTAACTCAAATCTGGGTATTGTTAGGTGTTGACTGTATGGCTTCAGTCAAACCCAAATCTACCTCCCTGACATTAATAGCATTTCTTTCAACCTAATGCCAAAAGAGAGAAATTATCGGCCCTGCCACCCTCCACCATTCAGTCAATTAACAGGCAAGGGAACAGAGCCACCAATCATCTTCGAAAGTACCTGAACAATTACTATAAACAGACTAGGGTTGGAACCTTCGAATTTAGGTCAACTTCAATCTAATGAATACCTAATAGTATCAAACAAGACCTTCAAAGATGGGGAAAACCTCAGCTGTTCAGGGTGGGCACGTTTCTTTGAGCATGAGCCACGCTCCTTGGTATCCCAGGCGTGTGCTCTTCAGGGCCACGGGCATGCCCCTCAAGATCACGGGCATGCTTCCTAAGGTCATGGGCATGCTCTTCAGGATGAGAGGCGTGCTCCTAATGTTCGGGGGGAAGCTCTTCACAAAAGTTCTGATTTCACAACTCATGTGGGTCCAGTGGTAATCAGCTACCAGGTTTGAGGCACAGACAATACTAATGGCAGAGGTGCACTATCAAGCCTTATTGAACTAAAGGAGTTGAACTAATTTTGACCTCATTAATCAGAGCTCAAGCATGCTCAATGTAATTTCATGCATGTCCCAATGCATTCAGAGGAGGACAGACCTAGATTGCTACGTTGAGCAAGCAATTCTCGATGGAGTCACAGGCATGCCCCTCAAGATCACGGGCATGCTTCCTAAGGTCATGAGCATGCTCTTCAAGATGAGAGGCGTGCTCCTAATGTTCAGGGGGAAGCTCTTCACAAACTACCAGGTTTGAGGCGCGGACAATACTAATGGCAGAGGTGCACTATCAAGCCTTATTGAACTAAAGGAATTGTACTAATTTTGACTTCATTAATCGGAGCTCAAGCATGCTCAATGTAATTTCATGCATGTCCCAGTGCATTCAGAGGAGGACAGACCTAGATTGCTACGTTGAGCAAGCAATTCTCGATGGAGTCACAGGCATGCCCCTCAAGATCACGGGCATGCTTCCTAAGGTCATGAGCATGCACTTCAAGATGAGAGGCGTGCTCCTAATGTTCAGGGGGAAGCTCTTCACAAAAGTTCTGATTTCACAACTCATGTGGGTCCAGTGGTAATCAGCTACCAGGTTTGAGGCGCGGACAATACTAATGGCAGAGGTGCACTATCAAGCCTTATTGAACTAAAGGAATTGTACTAATTTTGACTTCATTAATCGGAGCTCAAGCATGCTCAATGTAATTTCATGCATGTCCCAATGCATTCAGAGGAGGACAGACCTAGATTGCTACGTTGAGCAAGCAATTCTCGATGGAGTCAATAGAAAAACCTGTGCTCCGACTCCTAGTCTCTCTCTACACCTTAAGACTTTTGGACTACTCATTGAGAAAGGAATATGGTCCAACTTCGTTTTTAAGATGAGGACTTTCTCCAGTACTTTCACACTCCAATTGGAATTTCCAGTTATACAAATATTCAATTTAAAGAAAAACAAACCTGTTTGGAGTACCACACGCGATATTGACACGATTTTTTAACATGGCAACCTGCAGGGACCAAACACCCAAAATATTCTTAGATAATCCCAGAGTTAAAGCTAAATGGGTAGAATTCACAACCTCTCTTCCATCCATGCCTCAATATTTACTCTTCTTCCTTAACTTTTCCTTGTCTAATAATGAGCACGTTAGGCAGAGTTTGCTGTCCTTAGGCAAAGCATCACTAAATCTCATAACTGTAATATTCAATTAGACCCACTACTCATACAGATTTTACATTTCCATAAGTCCTTACAAAAGGAATCTATTGGACGACTAGACTCTTAAGAGTGTTCGCATACTGATCCATATTAGACATTGAACAAACAATTCTGTCCTCGCAATTATTGCCAGCATCTAAATGATGGGTTCATCATCGAAGTACTTTGATATATCCTGAGTTTAATAGAGCTAAACGTGCAACTATTGAACTTCTATTCATGCATGTACTCCATATATGAAATTCAAAACTGTGAAGCCCAACTCAAATTAGAATCTGATACAATAGGTAAAAGCATAGCATCGACAACCCGGTGATGATGAGGAATTATTGATCCCAAGAATGGGGAGTAAAAAGAAAAATGGATGGGCATGAAGAACATAAATAGAAAACCAAGAAGCACCAGTACGTTGGGATCAGACTGACGTGCAAAAAATGTACTCAGCAGTGCTGCTGCCTTTGAAAATTATATTGTGGTGGCATCATATCCCAAATTTTGAACTGGCACAAAACAAGAAACCGGAAAAAACCAGAGGGAAGATAGTGCAGGTGCTCGAAAAGATATTTTAGAATAACAGAAAAACTTTGATCAACTAGACTCCTAACAGTATTCGTACACTGATCCCCTTAAGACATTGAACAAAAACTTCTGTCGTCACGATTATTGCCAGCATCTAAATGATGTGTTTATCATTGAGTATTTTGATATATCCTTTGAGTTTAATAGAGCTATGATGATGAGCAATTATTGATCCCAAGAATGGGGAGTAAAAAGAAAAATTAATGGGCATGAGGAACATAAATAGAAAACCAAGAAGCACCAGTAAGTCGGGATCAGACTGACGTGCAAAAAATGTACTCAGCAGTGCTGCTGCCTTAGATAATTATATTGTGGTGGCATCATATCCCAAATTTCGAACTGGCACAAAACATGAAAATCAGGAAAAAAAAAAGCAGAGGGAAGATAATGTGGGTGCTTGAAAAGATATTTTGGAATACCAGAAACAACTTAAGATCAACTAGACTCCTAAGAGTATTCGTATACTGATCCACATAGGACATTGAACAAAAATTTCTGTCCTCACAATTATTGCCAGCATCTAAATGATGGGTTTATCATTGAAGTATTTTGAGAAATACTTTGAGTTTAATAGAGCTATGATGATGAGGAATTATTGATCCCAAGAATGGGGAGTAAAAAGAAAAATAGGTGGGCATAAGGAACATAAATAGAAAACCAATAAGCACTAGGAAGTTGGGATCAGACTGACGTGCAAAAAATGTACTCAGCAGCGCTGCTGCCTTAGATAATTACATTATGGTGGCATCATATCCCAAATTTTGAACTGGCACAAAAAAAGAAAAGCAGAAAGAAACCAGAGTGAAGATAGCGTGGGTGCTCTAAAAAATACAAGAATCGCTCACATCAAAATCGCAATTGCATCCATGGCCCCCAATGTATCCACACTATGGAAAAAACGGAAAGAGAGAACTCAAATCAAATACAGAAACAATTACTTTCCCAAATGCTTTCTTAAACAATATCATATCAGCAGGATGTTCCACTCACAAACTTGAAGGCAATAATTGTGAACTCGTAAAACCCAGCATGATACTATCAATAGCCAATTAATGCATGACCACTCTCAGAGCATTCATGGCGGCTGAACAAACCTAAATATGGATAACCTACCTGTTCTTCTACTTTTATATGCTTTGAGAACAATTTGGCTGCATGGCATTCCCTAGTTAGCGACCTAAAGCCCCTAAAGAAACAGAATAAAAGGGTTATTGTCCAATAAAAACATTAAATAATCATCCTATACAATTGCTAGAGATTGAAAAATTATTCTGTCATCTCATAATTCAATCGTGCTAAATTCTATATATAACACAGATTTGCTCAACAATAATGTAAAAAAGAAACTACAGAGCACGACACGTGTAACATGTTAAAGTAATGACTTTGCACATAAAACATGAAAAAATATGTTCTAACGTACATAAATATGTTCAATGCAGATAAATGCATCTCCAACACGATTAACAACTCAGATAAATAGTTAGCGTCGCAAATTGACAAACCTAATACTGCTCCAATTTCATCTCAGTTTAGAAGCCATGAAGTTCTCAGGTCTTTTAGAAGGTATTAATTCCTTGTAAGAAGTGGAAAGGAGAAGTATACAGACCTTAGAAGCTCGATCGTTCTTATGGCAGATGCCGTAATGGCAATGATGGCTGGACTTCCCGGATCAATTTTTCCTTGATCAAGGGTTCCCTCGCAGAGCACTCCCTTCCATGATGGGCCAAAAGCCGACTTTACTTGTTTCGCCAAAGTATTAACATCTAGTTCAGGGCCCTGAGATAACTCCAGAATGCATGTGTCTGCATAGAATCGTTAGATAAATCTCAGAGACCAAAATAAAACGAGTATTAAGCACGACTCAATCATTGGCATGGGGTGTGCGACCTGAATAAACCCTCCCTCCGATAAGACAGAACCAGCAACGAATTCTCCCCGGTAACTTCCCTCTTAAAGGTGTGCGGCTAGCCTAATGGAAGGAAATGCATCTAAAATTTTGTCTGATTCAGTCTAAATTTCTCATTGGAGTCTCACATTCAACCAAACAAGAGGAGAAAACGAACAGCAACATAAATCTTCTGAAATGAGGAGAACGATGAGATGCCGCAGAAGGGAAATGTATTCACCAATCGCGATCGAACGACAGACGGGTAGAGACAATAACGAAATGACATGGAAGAAAAACAAACCTCTGATGGAATCCAGCTCGAGAGAAGAAAGATGGATGCCGTTGGCCGACTGATACTGAGCTAGAAAGAAGCCGAGCTGCTCCGAAGTCGACGCCGGTGGCTGCCCCGCCGTGTTCTCGCTCCTTGGCATCGATTCTTCACCATCGACGTCGACATTCCGGTTGGTCTTCTTCTGCTTCTGCTTCTGCTTCTTGAAGCGAGGATTGGATTGAGAAGAATGAGGGCTTTTGGGAGGGAGCCTCGAGGATTTGTGACCTCCTCCGCCTCCACTTCCTGCCGCACTCCTACTTCCCATGGCTGCCGCTAGGGTTTTAGGACCCTCCCTCCGTTCGCTTTTAAAACCCTGGCGCCAACTCCCATGGCCGGTTGGAGTGGGCATCGGGCCGGGTCAGGACCCGGTTGGCCCGGTTTTATATACTATGGGCCCGATCTAGCGTAGGCCCAAAACGAGGCGCGTCTCGTTGCCAAGCCCTAATGCGCCGCCGTTGGGCTGCTTTTCTGTGGGGCCCCCACGAGTAAACAAGATGAGAACATACATATCATGCACCAAAACGGCAACGTTTTTATCTAGCGATGGTCACCACAAAATGCTGCAAGATTATGCTTTTCTTTATAACTACACCTAGAGTAGCACGAGTAAACGATTTTCGACTAACCTGATCAACAATTCATCCATCAGAAAAAAATCGGCGCAATATGTATGCACTACAATAAGAAAAGTCTAAGTTATTTCTCCAATTTTCGTATTTCAAAATCGCTTTTCTCAATTATGAAAAAGTCATGTCTAAAACGTCAAAACTTCAAAATTAACTTTTGTTCGTTTGCTTTGTATCGGGCAACCATTTCACCATTCTCTTAAGCATCCATCGGCGATGATCGCCTTTGACCGCGACTTTGCAGAAGTATCATCTTCCATTGTTCCTTTACATGAAGTTTATCCATCTTCTCCACCTTCTAAATCTTGATACTGGCGCCCGTCTACCTCTTAGACAGTAATTAAAAGCAAATAAATGAATTATATCAAGTTTGAAATTCAAAAATTGTAGCCTTTATGCATGACCTTTTCATATTTTTAAACATTTTCATAATTGAGAAGAGTAATTTTGGAGTATGTAAAGTAGAGAAACATCTCGGATGGTTCTAATTTCATCGGTTATGAAATTTCTGCAGTCAAGTTGCCTACTTTAATCAGTAATGATTTTTTTATTTTCTCAAATTGTATCTTTCGTTAAGTAGTTTTTGATTCTGAAAG
>JAGVVM010021635.1:0-20941 GCA_019149425.1 Psidium friedrichsthalianum
GGCCCCCTCAAGATCACTGGCATGCTTCCTAAGGTCATGGGCATGCTCTTCAGGATGAGAGGCGTGCTCCTAATGTTCGGGGGGAAGCTCTTCACAAAAGTTCTGATTTCACAACTCATGTGGGTCCAGTGGTAATCAGCTACCAGGTTTGAGGCACAGACAATACTAATGGCAGAGGTGCACTATCAAGCCTTATTGAACTAAAGGATTGAACTAATTTTGACCTCATTAATCAGAGCTCAAGCATGCTCAATGTAATTTCATGCATGTCCAATGCATTCAGAGGAGGACAGACCTAGATTGCTACGTTGAGCAAGCAATTCTCGATGGAGTCACAGGCATGCCCCTCAAGATCACGGGCATGCTTCCTAAGGTCATGAGCATGCTCTTCAAGATGAGAGGCGTGGCTCCTAATGTTCAGGGGGAAGCTCTTCACAAAAGTTTCTGATTTCAACACTCGAATTACCACTCATGTGGGTTCCAGTGGTAATCAGCTACCAGGTTTGAGGCGCGGACAATACTAATGGCAGAGGTGCACTATCAAGCCTTATTGAACTAAAGGAATTGTACTAATTTGACTTCATTAATCGGAGCTCAAGCATGCTCAATGTAATTTCATGCATGTCCCAATGCATTCAGAGGAGGACAGACCTAGATTGCTACGTTGAGCAAGCAATTCTCGATGGAGTCAATAGAAAAACCTGTGCTCCGACTCTCCTAGTCTCTCTCTACACCTTAAGACTTTTGGACTACTCATTGAGAAAGGAATATGGTCCAACTTCGTTTTTAAGATGAGGACTTTCTCCAGTACTTTCACACTTCAGTTTAAAGAAAACACACCTGTTTGGAGTACCACACGCGATATTGACACGATTTTTTAACATGGCAACCTGCAGGGACAAACACCCAAAATATTCTTAGATAATCCCAGAGTTAAAGCTAAATGGGTAGAATTCACAACCTCTCTTCCATCCATGCCTCAATATTTACTCTTCTTCCTTAACTTTTCCTTGTCTAATAATGAGCACGTTAGGCAGAGTTTGCTGTCCTTAGGCAAAGCATCACTAAATCTCATAACTGTAATATTCAATTAGACCCACTACTCATACAGATTTTACATTTCCATAAGTCCTTACAAAAGGGAATCTATTGGACGACTAGACTCTTAAGAGTGTTCGCATACTGATCCATATTAGACATTGAACAAACAATTCTGTCCTCGCAATTATTGCCAGCATCTAAATGATGGGTTCATCATCGAAGTACTTTGATATATCCTGAGTTTAATAGAGCTAAACGTGCAACTATTGAACTTCTATTCATGCATGTACTCCATATATGAAATTCAAAACTGTGAAGCCCAACTCAAATTAGAATCTGATACAATAGGTAAAAGCATAGCATCGACAACCCGGTGATGATGAGGAATTATTGATCCCAAGAATGGGGAGTAAAAGAAAAATGGATGGGCATGAAGAACATAAATAGAAAACCAAGAAGCACCAGTACGTTGGGATCAGACTGACGTGCAAAAATGTACTCAGCAGTGCTGCTGCCTTTGAAAATTATATTGTGGTGGCATCATATCCCAAATTTTGAACTGGCACAAAACAAGAACCGGAAAAAACCAGAGGGAAGATAGTGCAGGTGCTCGAAAAGATATTTTAGAATAACAGAAAAACTTTGATCAACTAGACTCCTATATTCGTACACTGATCCCCCTAAGACATTGAACAAAAACTTCTGTCCTCACGATTATTGCCAGCATCTAAATGATGTGTTTATCATTGAGTATTTTGATATATCCTTTGAGTTTAATAGAGCTATGATGATGAGCAATTATTGATCCCAAGAATGGGGAGTAAAAAGAAAAATTAATGGGCATGAGGAACATAAATAGAAAACCAAGAAGCACCAGTAAGTCGGGATCAGACTGACGTGCAAAAAATGTACTCAGCAGTGCTGCTGCCTTAGATAATTATATTGTGGTGGCATCATATCCCAAATTTCGAACTGGCACAAAACATGAAAATCAGGAAAAAAAAAAAAAAGAGGGAAGATAATGTGGGTGCTTGAAAAGATATTTTGGAATACCAGAAACAACTTAAGATCAACTAGACTCCTAAGAGTATTCGTATACTGATCCACATAGGACATTGAACAAAAATTTCTGTCCTCACAATTATTGCCAGCATCTAAATGATGGGTTTATCATTGAAGTATTTTGAGAAATACTTTGAGTTTAATAGAGCTATGATGATGAGGAATTATTGATCCCAAGAATGGGGAGTAAAAAGAAAAATAGGTGGGCATAAGGAACATAAATAGAAAACCAATAAGCACTAGGAAGTTGGGATCAGACTGACGTGCAAAAAATGTACTCAGCAGCGCTGCTGCCTTAGATAATTACATTATGGTGGCATCATATCCCAAATTTTGAACTGGCACAAAAAAAGAAAAGCAGAAAGAAACCAGAGTGAAGATAGCGTGGGTGCTCTAAAAAATACAAGAATCGCTCACATCAAAATCGCAATTGCATCCATGGCCCCCAATGTATCCACACTATGGAAAAAACGGAAAGAGAGAACTCAAATCAAATACAGAAACAATTACTTTCCCAAATGCTTTCTTAAACAATATCATATCAGCAGGATGTTCCACTCACAAACTTGAAGGCAATAATCGTGAACTCGTAAAACCCAGCATGATACTATCAATAGCCAATTAATGCATGACCACTCTCAGAGCATTCATGGCGGCTGAACAAACCTAAATATGGATAACCTACCTGTTCTTCTACTTTTATATGCTTTGAGAACAATTTGGCTGCATGGCATTCCCTAGTTAGCGACCTAAAGCCCCTAAAGAAACAGAATAAAAGGGTTATTGTCCAATAAAAACATTAAATAATCATCCTATACAATTGCTAGAGATTGAAAAATTATTCTGTCATCTCATAATTCAATCATGCTAAATTCTATATATAACACAGATTTGCTCAACAATAATGTAAAAAAGAAACTACAGAGCACGACACGTGTAACATGTTAAAGTAATGACTTTGCACATAAAACATGAAAAAATATGTTCTAACGTACATAAATATGTTCAATGCAGATAAATGCATCTCCACACGATTAACAACTCAGATAAATAGTTAGCGTCGCAAATTGACAAACCTAATACTGCTCCAATTTCATCTCAGTTTAGAAGCCATGAAGTTCTCAGGTCTTTTAGAAGGTATTAATTCCTTGTAAGAAGTGGAAAGGAGAAGTATACAGACCTTAGAAGCTCGATCGTTCTTATGGCAGATGCCGTAATGGCAATGATGGCTGGACTTCCCGGATCAATTTTTCCTTGATCAAGGGTTCCCTCGCAGAGCACTCCCTTCCATGATGGGCCAAAAGCCGACTTTACTTGTTTCGCCAAAGTATTAACATCTAGTTCAGGGCCCTGAGATAACTCCAGAATGCATGTGTCTGCATAGAATCGTTAGATAAATCTCAGAGACCAAAATAAAAGGAGTATTAAGCACGACTCAATCATTGGCATGGGGTGTGCGACCTGAATAAACCCTCCCTCCGATAAGACAGAACCAGCAACGAATTCTCCCCGGTAACTTCCCTCTTAAAGGTGTGCGGCTAGCCTAATGGAAGGAAATGCATCTAAAATTTTGTCTGATTCAGTCTAAATTTCTCATTGGAGTCTCACATTCAACCAAACAAGAGGAGAAAACGAACAGCAACATAAATCTTCTGAAATGAGGAGAACGATTGCCGCAGAAGGGAAATGTATTCACCAATCGCGATCGAACGACAGACGGGTAGAGACAATAACGAAATGACATGGAAGCAAAAACAAACCTCTGATGGAATCCAGCTCGAGAGAAGAAAGATGGATGCCGTTGGCCGACTGATACTGAGCTAGAAAGAAGCCGAGCTGCTCCGAAGTCGACGCCGGTGGCTGCCCCGCCGTGTTCTCGCTCCTTGGCATCGATTCTTCACCATCGACGTCGACATTCCGGTTGGTCTTCTTCTGCTTCTGCTTCTGCTTCTTGAAGCGAGGATTGGATTGAGAAGAATGAGGGCTTTTGGGAGGGAGTCTCGAGGATTTGTGACCTCCTCCGCCTCCACTTCCTGCCGCACTCCTACTTCCCATGGCTGCCGCTAGGGTTTTAGGACCCTCCCTCCTTCGCTTTTAAAACCCTGGCGCCAACTCCCATGGCCGGTTGGAGTGGGCATCGGGCCGGGTCAGGACCCGGTTGGCCCGGTTTTATATACTATGGGCCCGATCTAGCGTAGGCCCAAAACGAGGCGCGTCTCGTTGCCAAGCCCTAATGCGCCGCCGTTGGGCTGCTTTTCTGTGGGGCCCCCACGAGTAAACAAGATGAGAACATACATATCATGCACCAAAACGGCAACGTTTTTATCTAGCGATGGTCACCACAAATGCTGCAAGATTATGCTTTTCTTTATAACTACACCTAGAGTAGCACGAGTAAACGATTTTCGACTAACCTGATCAACAATTCATCCATCAGAAAAAAATCGGCGCAATATGTATGCACTACAATAAGAAAAGTCTAAGTTATTTCTCCAATTTTCGTATTTCAAAATCGCTTTTCTCAATTATGAAAAAGTCATGTCTAAAACGTCAAAACTTCAAAAATTAACTTTTGTTCGTTTGCTTTGTATCGGGCAACCATTTCACCATTCTCTTAAGCATCCATCGGCGATGATCGCCTTTGACCGCGACTTTGCAGAAGTATCATCTTCCATTGTTCCTTACATGAAGTTTATCCATCTTCTCCACCTTCTAAATCTTGATACTGGCGCCCGTCTACCTCTTAGACAGTAATTAAAAGCAAATAAATGAATTATATCAAGTTTGAAATTCAAAAATTGTAGCCTTTATGCATGACCTTTTCATATTTTTAAACATTTTCATAATTGAGAAGAGTAATTTTGGAGTATGTAAAGTAGAGAAACATCTCGGATGGTTCTAATTTCATCGGTTATGAAATTTCTGCAGTCAAGCTGCCTACTTTAATCAGTAATGATTTTTTTATTTTCTCAAATTGTATCTTTCGTTAAGTAGTTTTTGATTCTGAAGCCATCTTGTGGACAAAGCCCATTTCTTTATTCAAATTTCCAATTTATGGAGACTGATTAATCTAGTTGATATGCTTCCACTTTAGTGCCATTTGCTCAATGATTTTGTTTTTGGTTTTCCCAAGTCATAACAATCAATTATAATAAATGAAAATCAATCTCGATGCTTGATTATGGGAAGAATTTGTTGGTTATCTATCTCCTTTTTCTTATTTCCTCTTGTGTGGGAGCTTTTCTCTTCAAATTTAATCTAGCTCTAAAAGCTTCTTCTCCCATTTTTGGGAGATTTCTATCTAGATCTAGTCTAGATTTGAGATTTTTCTTATGTTATATTTTGGGATTTTGCTTTCCTTGTGACAACCTGGATTTTTGCTAGATTAGATTTACGAGCGGTATAGTCAATGTTAGGCTTAAATTATTAGAAATTGTGATTTGGGGGATGTAATTACTTGTACGTGGACCATTGACTTAAATTTAGTGACAAATTATCGATAATCACTTTCGGCCTTGATGGCCCTGTTTGGTCAGCATTTGAAATGAGTTTTGGGGGCTCTAAAGTCCCTTGGCCAAATACAGATGGTGTTTGGCAACTTTTTTGATCACTTTGGGAAGATGCAATTGCATCTCAAATTGCTCTCCAAAGCCCTTAGCTCAAAGTACCTCTTAAGGTACTGGAAAGTTGCATTTCCAAAATGCAACTACAATTTTTTTTTATTTTTAATATTTTATTTCCCTTTTATTTTTTCTTTTAGAAAGTAATTTAAATACAAAAATAAAAAAAAAAAAATAATTTTTTCAAAAAATAAAAATAAAATGAAATGAAAATAATTAAAAATAAAAATAATAAAAGTAAAAATAATTAAATTAATTACTTTAAAAATAATAAATATTTTTAAAATAAAAAATAATTTTTTAATACTAATAAATAAATAAACATTTTTTCGAAAATTAAAAAAAATTAAAATAGAATAAAAAAATAAAAAATAATTAAATAAAGTAATTAAAAATTAAAAAATTGGAAAAAATAAAATAAAATAATTAGAAAATCGAAATAATAAAAATATAATATAATTAAAGAAAGTAATTTAAAAATTAAAAATTTTGGAAAATAAAATATAATTAAATAAAGTAATTCAAAATTAAAATTTTTGGAAAAGTAAAATAAAATAATTAAAAACATCGAAATAATAAAAATAAATATAATTAAATAAAGTAATTAAAAATTAAAAAAATTGGAAAAATAAATAGAATCATTTTAAAAAATAGAAATAATTAAAATAATTAATAATAAGGTATGGAAAAATAAAAAATAAAAATAATAGAAAATCAAAATCATAATAATAAAAATAAAATATAATTAAATAAAATAATTAAAAATTAAAAATTAAAAATTTTGAAAAATATTAAAACATAGAATTAATAAAAATATAATATAATTAAATAAAGTAATTAAATTAAAAAAAATAGAAAAATAAAATATAAATAATTAAAAAATAAAATATAATTAAAGAAACTAATTAAATACGTAATATTTTTCAAAAAATAAAAAAATTTGAAATAATTAAAAAATCGAATCATTTACAAAGGATAGTTTGTACCAAACAGCATTTACGTCAAAGTTGCATCCAAATCCACTTTTTAATTATAGTTACCAAATAAAATTTGTATTTTCGCCAAACCCCTTTAGCTCAAAGGTATTTGCATTTTTCCAAGTCCACTAGCCAAATGCTGAACCAAACAGGCCCAGAATGGTTCATGCCAATTGGTTTGAGATTTGACTGCGAACCCCATCCAATTGACCTAGCCTAACCCACTACCTAATACCCGAGTTTCTCTCTCCTCCTCATAATTCAATCCTCTTGGCGCCCTCTCTCACCGAAGCTCTCTCTCCTCATCCGTGTACTGACGACACCACAGCTTGACGCCAGCGAGCCTCGACCTTTGTGCTTCACTCAGCTTCACCGTTACCCCACGTTGACCCCTACCAGCCACCACCCGCTGTTTCCTTGACTCACACGACGCCCAGTGAAGTAGGAGGAGCTGAGCTCGTTCATGAAGCATTTTGACTCTGTTTTCTCTGCGTTTGGTTCTAAGGTGTGTAGAACACTGATCCTTACCACTAGATTAGCTATTGATCATGGATTGGGCAATATAGCTTGTTTGGACTTAAATAGTGCTGAAATCGAAATGTTTGCATGGCTTTGTGGACATGTTTGCATGTTGGCTTTACAAACTTAATTAGAGTTTTACCGCGATGGGTAGTTAGTATTTGAAGGCTGATCATCATGGTTGTCGATCAAATAAGGTGAATTGAAGATGATGGCGTGAAGGGGGCAGTTGACCGTGCTCTTAAGGGTATTATTACAATTCTTGCTTCATGTATTGGTTTAATTTGTTAAATTACATACTTGTGACTATGGATAATCGGAATAGAGGCCGGTGTCATGAGTGTCATCGCACAATGGAATTGGTGGGAATTTGTAGTTTCTGTTGTGGCATAGGGGTGTTCGTTGCGTGCAACCCTTTGTTTTGTATGTTATGTTACTTGCTGGATTAGGTATTTGTGGCTTTGGAAAGACAAGTTTATAGTCTGATTATCTTCATTGTTGTGGGATGAATTTGTATGTGATCATAGATAATGGATTCACCTTTCTTGTATGTGCCAAGAATGATTGATAGTCGGAGGCCTAATTAGTGTGTATTTGACTAATTATGACTATCTTTGATCCTCTCTGATAATGTGATTGATGGATGGTTTAGTTGTTTGGATAGTAATTCTATTTGCCAAGTTTTAGACTCATCCTTATTGTTGAAACCATTTTCAAATCGTTAGGATGTCGATTTGTTTGTTCCGATTGTTCATCATTTCTACGGTGAACGTATCCATATGACCAGATCTTTTGAGGAGTGCATTGAGGTTCAACCTGGAAACCATATGTTATACCAAATTGTATGTACTAGTGTGTATGTCGACATAGGGCTGCCAGTTGGTCGGATGAATATCGTTTTACTACTGTTTACATGATAGGATTAGGCCATCGGATAGGGCTGCTCTCCTCCTCCAGGTTTGGTGTATGACGGTAGAGCAAATATACAGGGAAAGCTTTTGATTGGTGATGGCACAATAGTTGCTTTTTGATGTTAGTCGTGATATGGACATAGTTATGGTGGCGTCGATGGAGTGCACCGGTGGTGGTAGTTTGAGATGGGAAGCTGATACATTTTTGGGTCTCCTGGTTGTTTTTATTTTGGAAATGGTTATGTATGAAATTGCTTATGAATATATAAAAGAAAGTATTTCTTAACAACTTGTTGAATGATCTTATTGATTATAAGGTACGGGTAGTGAAACCTTATAGGCCATACTTTTTTAGGCAGGCATGTCTATTTTCCTAACTGCACTTTTATGATAGGCTCGATGTGTTTGCTTTGATACAGTCTTCCACACATATATATGTAGTGTATATATTGTATTATATATGTATGGCACACTAGTAGGTGGCACCCTAGGACGCTACATTCCTAAGTTTGTTGGTGAACTAGTTCTAAAGAAAATCAGAGGACCTTCATGAATATTTGTCTACAAGTGTTAGATCTATGTTCATTCAATCTTTTTACTATCCTCAGTGATGGTGTTGGGGACTCCAAACATAGGTGTACACTATCGAAAGGCAAAGTCTAACATCAGTTGGAGTTCTAATGTGTGCTCTTTACTAAAGATGGATTTTTCAATTTTGGTGTGAAGAAGTCATAAGTGTGTTCTTTGAGCATGTGTCCTATAACCTCGTTCTAATGATTTCTCTTGTTATTTTTTGTTTTGAAGTTGTGCTTTTTGAAGGGAGATGTTTTCTCTCTTATATTTCAACTGAGGAAGTGAAGGAAATATTATTTTCACCAAAAAAAAAAAATCAACACACTTTTCAATATGAATCATGCCATGTGTAAGCCAAGGGAACTGACTTCATGCATACGCTTAATTTTGCCTACATTTTATAAGAAAACATCATTTTGGCTTATTAATTTTGCAGATGTTTTGATTGACTTCTAAATCATTCAAGGCCACATTCGCGACAACTTGGCAAACTTTTCTTTTTATGCTGGTCAACCTTTCAATTTAAAGGATTCCATGCACGAGGGGCAAATGTAGATGTGCAAATTTGTCATTGTGTGAAATTTGGATTTTATGAAGAAACATACCCATTTAAATATAGCATTCATTGTCATGATCTCCCAAATTCACTAACAAGTGGCGCAGGCCCTTGTATTTATTGGCATATAGTTTGTGTTGCTGCTACCTAAATAGTAGTAATTGCTGATTAGTGAGGGGATATGGGGTTATTCTAATATTCTTGAGATGATATAGTGTATATGACTTGATGGGCTCGAAGTGAGGCTCATTAGAAAGGCCTAGCAAGATCTAGTCCTCGCGTTTTCTAGTTGGTTTGTTGCCGGCCCATGTCCTTCTAATGTGCAATTACCTCATGTCCTCATGACATGTGGGGGCGCCCCATCGTTGATCTTCTTTCGATAAGAGTGCCACTTGGTAAGATCTCGCTCCCTGACCATATTGGCCACATATCTATAAAGGTTGTCTTTATTCGATCGGATTGCTAGTCAAGATATGATTAGATAGGAATTGTCATATCCTATCTACTATAGTTAAATTGCGAATTTAAAATCATATATTTTTATATCATATTATATGCATTGTTTGGTGGAAACTGGATAATCAAAATAAATGACATATAAGCCCCACCATGGCACATCAAAATTAGGCCAAGAATCGAATGTTTGCAAGGCGAACTGACAAATAGTTTCGAGTTAGTAATCCAATAGCTTGAAATGGCTTCAAGGAATATCAAAATCAACTTTCATGCAATTTCGAAATAGACCAGAACAATTTCAAAACAGCCTAGAAACCACATAGCTTTGGAATTTTTTTTTCTAGCTCACAAAACAATTGGGTAAAAGAATATTATCGTAGTTTAACGGTAGACGCAGACCCAGAAATCAAAATTTGTTCCTTCTTATGATTAGACGAATATCCAACAATCCAAATTCCAACAAGAAAGAATCATAACTGCAATTCACAAAATTATTTCACGTTCGGTCTAAAAGTGTCTTTTTCAATGGCAAGGTGATTGTCGATGAGCAAAATGGATACACCATATGGGAATACAACGTTGACAATGATTAGAAAGCCAATAATTTCAAGCATAGATATCTGACAAAACCGAAAGAGAAAACGCGTATGCAATTTTCTCTCCCAGCTCATGATTTTTTCTAAGCCATGCGAGTGAGAAAGAACACTGGAAAGAGAGGTTCGATGATGAGAAGATGGTTGGAGATTTTTCCTCTATCTCTTCTGTTCGTCCAACCCAAGAAAAGAAAAAAGGGAAAAAATCAAATACCAGGCTGGAACGACGAAAGAATTTGTCGGATTTAATCTACTGCGAAAGATGCTTTGACTCTCGTGAATATTTTCTTGAAACTTTGATGTGAGAAGAGGCCTCGTGTGTGAACATAGAGAAGAAAAGGAAGAGTTTATAAAGATAGTTAGATAAGAAAAATTCTATTCATCTATCTCAAACCTACTTGGATATTTTTTGTCCATTCTATATTCCTTTTGTATCCAAATTTATTCTATCCTGAATAGTTACCAAAAACAGATAGGATAAAACATATCATTCTTGACTTTTATCCGGAAGTTCTAACATAGCCAAAATAACTTAGTTGTTATTCATTCAAGGAGAGGGAATTTTAGACAGTGGGAATTTTAGACTTCTTGACTTTTTTATTTTATTTTATCACCACCATTTTTGAGATTATCAAAGCATAATCCCCACCCAAACAGTAATCAACCTACCAAGATTAGACTCCCTCTAAAACTAAAATTGTTCACCCATTAGCTATAGAGTCATATTCTATCAAATTCTTTAGCTATAGAGTCAGATTCTAGCAAACTTTTTTAAATTGATGCTCCATTGTTATGAGAAGAGAATTTCTTAGAGGAGAAAAGGGGAAAAAAGGGGGCGAAATTAGAAGTAAAAAACCATGAATTCATGAATTCAAGTTGGAGATTAGAATTTGCTTTCACAATCAATTCAATTTTCAACAATTAATGTTTTTTTCAGGAATTTTGTCCAGCTTATTAGCTAGACTAAACACTTTTCTAATGGTAGCGGGGTTCTTGTTGCAGATTTTTTGAACCTGAAACATATAAAAAAAGTTGATAATGAAAGAGCAAGACGAATATTTTCTTACAAAAAGAAGAAGAAGAAGAGAACGAGATGATCACGAGATGGGACAAAGAGCCCTCCAGATTCGGTAGTTATTGTTCTTGAAGATAGTGTTATACGCATAATGATGGTTGGAACTTTCTTGTCACGAAGTGAATATACATATAAAAAAGTCTAAGGATGGTGTTTTATGCATAATCTTTCTGGTCTTTTGTAGTTGGAACTTTGTGGACATCTTTTCAAGGGTTAAACAAACATAGAACCGAGAAAGCAACGGTAGAAGGAATGGAAAAATAGAAAACATTTGTAGATTTTAGTTATTCTTATTTTCTCTTTTTTTTTTTCTCTATTTTTGATATTAAATCTGATTTGGGGGTAAAGTACACTACTATCTTCATGAAATGGATCTGGAATGGAATTTGGAAAACCCATGTCCCCCTAAAGCGTATTTTTCTATGGCAAATAGCACAGAATGCCCTAACTACCAGGGATAACTTATTCACGCACAACATTACTTCTGACCCTATTGTTCTATCTGCAAACAGGAAGCTGAAACAACAGAGCATATCTTCATGAAATGCACATGGGACAGAAACAAATCTGGAAAGACCTTACCGTATGGGGGCGCTATACTCCGATCTATAGAATGGGAGCGTGGTTGCAGGCCACCCTTGAAGACGCGAAAATGCCAACCTCCTTTGATTTAATGTGCGGTGTCCTATGGTGTATCTGGAAACAGAGGATAAACCAGTGTTCCGAAGTAGAGATCCTAATACAACGGGCGTGATAGACGAAGCCAAGGTGATTCTCACTAGCCATAACAGGTGGAAACCGAAAGATCGGAACTTTGGGGGAAACGAATTGGACTTCCCGTCGACTGGATCTCACCGGCATGCCCGATCTGAAATTGAATGTTGATGCCTCTGTGGGCGGAACAGACACGGGTGGGGCCATCGCCGGAATTCTTCGAGACTCCGGTGGTATCATGGTGACGTGTTCACCAAAAAAATCACACCTTGTTCGCCGCTGGTTGCTGAAGCTCAAGGGTTGCTTTGTGGACTGAAGTTTCTGGAAGACAGAGATGCAAGAGGAGATCTGAAAGCCTGTGTTAAAGTGGAGTCTGACTCATCCACTTTAGTTCATGCGGTCAACGAGGAATGGAAGCCAGCTGGGAAGCAGAAGACCTTATCCGCCAGGCCCAAGTCCTCTTAGCCTCTCTAACCGCGAGTATCTCGCCCAATGTAGAAGAACGGCAAACCAAGTAGCTGACTGGTTGCCAAGACATACCGCTCGGATAAACTGCCGGCCCATTGGATTTTCAATCCGCCTCAGCCTCTTTGGGATTTATTGTGTATTGATGCTCCGAATTTGGGTCCCTTTGTTCGAAACTCCCATTTTTAGTTATATCAATTCCTCTTACGACCAAAAAAAAAAAAGTACACTACAAGTGCCAAGACTTGTATACGACGCTCACTTTAGTGCCAAAACTTTCAAAACGATCCACTTAAGTGCCACTTTTTTTTTTTGAAAAACAATACATAATTGTCATTTTTTTTGAAAAACGATCACTTGAAGTCCAAAATTTCAAAACGATTATTTAAGTGTCAATTATTTTGAAAAATGATCATTTAAGTGTAAATTGTTTTGAAAACGATCACTTTAGTGCCAATTCTAGATTGCTGGATATGCACTGAAGTGATCATTGTTTCAAAAAAAAATTGCCACTTACGTGTCATTTTTTTAAAAAAATTGACACTTAAGTGATCCATTTTGAAAATTATGGCACTGAAATAATCATTTTTCAAAAATTGGCACTTAAGTGATGGTTTGAAAGTTTTGGTATTAAAATGAATGCCGTACACAAATTTTGGTACTTGAATGTACTTAAGCCCTGATTTGGGTATTAGAGTTCAATGTAACAATAATGTTGCTTGAAAATAATCTAATTAACCCCATATTCCAAGGATATCCGGATCTCATTTGGGTATGCAATTGCAATCTTAAGTGATTGATTAAGGATTGCCACCGGATGTTGACCCTTGTGATGTGGTAATTGACGATGGATGATGGGACATTTGAACGAAATATATGGAATAATATATGTCCTAATTCAAAAGAGAAAGATCAGCTCCTTCCCATTGCATTGTTTCGAGGATGCAAAAAAAAATGTTTTAAACGCATCATGCAACCATGCTTAATTTACAAACTATTCGTTTAGATCATTTTGGAAATTCTTAATAGTATTGAATACGGACAAATTATTTGAAATTCATTTGTTGTTTGGAATATGCTTAGCATAGATATCCATTTTACCTCATTTTTTTTGGTCGGACTTTTATCTCAATTAGAGTGAGTCCAATAATATGAATAAAATGATCAATAGCGTTTTTTTTTCTTTACTATGGTAGCACATGCCTTCTCTTTTAAAATCTGAAGCAAGTTGGACAAAATTTCATTTTTGCGAAGGATGTAGTTGGTAATAGTGCATAATTTTTACTTTTGTATCATGTGTTTTCTCCAATTAATTATGTTGACAATATTTAATTGATTACAATGCTTCGTCGAATAGCTTAAACTTTAAAATAGTCGACAAAGCGTCCCCTAAAAATCTCACATGGTACAAGAATTGCTGTTGCTTTAGTTTATTTCGCCCATAAGCCTCCAACACATTGTCAATTTTGTTCGTGTTAATTCATAATCAGGTCTGCACACGAGGATGTGTTGAAACATGCTACATCACTTGGATCTTGTGTTCTACATGCTTTTTGTACCATGTCTGCAGAATGCCAAATTTTAGAAGTAGAAGAGGCAAGAGGACACATCTGCAAATGGGAGGCCCAAGTATCTAAAAATATAAATTTAGATATTTGACCAAGTCGAGTTAAGGAACCGTGGTGAGGAAAATTAAGGAGATGTATAGAAGTGAAGGGAACAAATCCTGAATACAAAATGCAATCACATGGAAAACGCCCAAAAGTCATACTTGAATCATTGATCGGACAAATACATCACACAACAAACAACATCGGTTCCACAGACAAATGCTAAGAACCAGCGGAGAATATGTCTACGTTCTCGCATTAGAGAGACGAGAAAGAGAGAGGAGAAGAGGGTGGGGGGGGTAGAGAGAGAGAGAGAGGAGCATCGTCACATTTTCTTCTTTATTCTTCTCTCTGAGGAATATATGTCATTCTTATGGAATTATTGAAAGAACGTAAGAATCTTCTTTTTAATGTTCTCAAGAGTAATTGCCAATGCAGTTATCTTGTGGGTAATAGCTAGGTTAGTCATTGGGGCAGCCCACGAAACCAACCATATTCTGGAACCGGGTATTTGGGACAACTCGCTCATCTCTTCTCAGAATGTCCATAACATCCCTTTATTAATGTGTGGACAGCTATCTCTTCGAGCTAACAAATTTGACTCTCCATAAAGGGTTTTTCCATTTAACTTTTCAAGACATGATAGATATTAACTTATTTGCATTTCCTTAGACTAATCAGCGAAATACACATAGTTATTTAATAGAATTCTCTACACATAAATTTGCCTTTCTATGATGGGAATATTACTGCAACTCATTTATTTATGGAGTATGTTATGATAAGATTTTGTAAGTGATGATGATTTTTTTTTATTGATCTTTTTAATATTACTTATTTGTCAAGTATGAAAAAATGTTAGATTAATTATAACTTTAGCATGCTTGTTTGGTCAAATATGAGATCGACATCCTACATTTTTTGCTTTTTCAGAACTTCTTCATGACTAATTAATGTTAGAGCATATAAGCATAGGTAATTCAAAATGTGTATATAACTAATAATTTTAAGCATTTTATTACCATGCGTCTCCTACGTTTGTTATGGATTTATTTACCAAAAACTATATATAAAATTTAAGATGTAGATAAGACTGCTAGGATTAAAACTTCAGTAAAGTTGTTTGGATGTGATTCATACTCCCCAATCGATAGGTAACTCATGCCCACAGGCTGTTTGGGCTAGTACCGCCTAGTCAAAACCCAAAATCGGCCCCCCCCCCCCCCCCGTTTTGACGGCCCCACGGTTCCGGAACCGAAACTGCCTATGGCATAAGGGCCCGGTTCCAGTTCCTAAAACATTGAACCAAGTTGGAACCAGCGTTTTTCGAACCACTGCTTTGGAAAAAAAATAAACAGCCCAAAGCGCCTTGTAAGCAACGGCTCTTTGAATTTTTAAAAAAAAGGAGGTGTTTGTATATAAAATCTATGACAAAAAAATATAAATAAACCGCATTCCATTTCATTTTTTTTCAAGTAAATTCTCTCATCATCTCACTCCCCCAATTTTTTTTAACATTCAATTCTCTCAAATTCTCTCAAACTTTCAATTACATTCTTGGTTTCTCTAATTTTTATTTATTTTATTATTTATATCTCTTTTAATAATTCCTTTCCAATTTTTTTTCATAACATATATTTTGTTGCATCATAACCAAATTCTTTTTTCATACATATTATTTTTTGTATATCCAAAAAAGGCAAGTGACGTAGAGGCTAGCAATACAGGCAGATCACATGAGGAAATATGATTATCCTCTTGATCCTTGTAATTATGCAGACGGAAAGTTGATGTAGATGATGAAATCACTTTTGTCCTAATATAGAGCGCAAGTCCATATGTACAGAGCAGTCTTCATCCTCCTAACCGAGTATCGAAGAAGATGGAACAATAAAGGATTGGAAGATTACATCCACGTAACAAGACCACTTCACGAAGACATTGAAAAATTTTTGATGAAAGTCCCAAAAGGTATGAAGTAGTTGTAATATTGTGGGGGGTAAGATACAATATACCGTGGATACGGATATGAGCATTTATTGGCATTTTAAGGTGGAACATCCACCAGAGCGGAAATTGACACCACGCAACAACACATTTTTGGGCACACCAATTCTAACGCTGCTCTTTTATTGGCGTTATAATGAAAAAGAACTTATAAAGAAAGAATTGAAGGTAAAGTTATTTTTGTTTGAATATTATCTATTTAGTTTTTGGTCAAATATTTAGTTTTTTAATCAATTTATATAAAATGCATGGTGTTGCCACAAGTATCAACGTGTTCCTAGAAATACACTTAAATGTGAAATTAGAAGATTTTATAAAAAAGGAAAAAATATTTACAAACCTTTTTATGATTTAATGGACAAGTGCATATAGGTAGTGAAATTTGGAGTGATCATTGACCGAGAGTTAATTTTTATATGGTATAACATGTTATTGGATAGATGAATAATTGAAATATTCAAAAAAATTATTGCATTTAGAGTGTGATCATAGAATAACAATAATTATATTTATATATTAATTTGTCGATTTTGGAAGAATATTATTGGCTTAATAAACCTTTTCAGTTGGTTTTGATAATGCAGAGCAAATACCTCTTCACTTGTTAAACTGGAAAAGCATTTATAAAATCGTTTTTAGTGGGCCAAACTTTTCCATGTTAGATGTACTTATTATGTTTTAAATTTATGTGGTATAAGATGGTTTAAAAACTCTTAGATATTTTTTCTCAACTCAATAAAATAGTCACTTCAATTTTTTATGGAACATTCCCACATAATGAAAAAATGGTTAAAATTTTGTAAAGCAAATGAAAAAAAAAAACCAAAAGATTTTTAAGAGATGTTTCAATCATTGGAGTTCTACTTTAAGAGTTGCTTAATTAAATCTTTGCATATAAAGATTTATTATGTGCATTATTTCATATAATATAACTCAAATTAATTTATACCACACAGAATGGGATAGGTACAAAAAATTTAGATATTTTAAAAGTTTTTAATGATGCAACTTATACTTTTTTCAGTAGTTATTATCCTGCTACGCATTTATTTAATAGATGCATTAATTGTTGGATTTTTTAAGAACATGAAATGATGCGAATTTAAGTGATACTATTAAACATGCGAAAAAAAATGGCTATATTATTATGGGGAAATTCCTATTATTTATTTAGTTTTCTTGTATTTTTTATCCACGTTATAATTAGATATTTAGGTGATTATTTGAATACGTATTATGAATCTTTAACATTAATTGATGCGATAAATTCATAACTGTAACAAACAAGTGTTAAAATGCAATAATAACATTATATAAATGAATTTTGTAGAACATATAACTAGAGTGATAGCGAATCTTCTCAACTTAGTGACTTATAAACTTGGAAAAATATAGTAAAATTTAGAAGAGGTACCAACTTCTCTATTGCATATGCAAAAAAAAAAAAGCAAAAGGAAGCAATAGAAGTAATTTGAAATATAAAGCTATTTAAAGTTTCTTTTTGAGTTTGATGAATTCTCAAGGCAGCACAATTTCACAATATTGGATCAGTAGAAGGAGGCATTCCCACCCAATACCAATTCTTCATCTGATTTCAAAATAAATTTTAGCAATCTCTTATTTAATAGTTGTGGTAGAGAAATCATTTAGCGTCTGGAGGCAATATTTTGGATGAATGACGTTTAAGATTAGCTTCCAATTCAATGCAATGGGGCGCTCAGCTTATGATTGATGATTAGATAAAGGTTTAATATAGACAATAAGATAATCACAATAATGAAGCTGAATTCTTTAATGACAGAAATACCACTACAATAATATGGGAACTGTCACCCCCGAACCCCACGGGCTCGCGACATCTCGCCTACTCTGGCTGCGTCCGCCTGATCCACGACCTGGAACGTCCCAGGAATCCCCTCCTTCCCGACCACCGACGCCTCAGCATAATGTAAACCTGCGGAAGCTAATCTCCAACCCAGACATGCATACATACCATATTGAATGTAATAAGCGCAAGGGAGGCAGCCAACGATATCGGTCCAATTGAAATTCACAAACGTATTATAGTTCGTTAGGTACAGACCATCAAAAGAGGAGGTCATCAATACATCCAAAATCGCACGTTCGGAAATCAGTCTACTCACCCAGGCCTAACATCTAGTCCTCGTTAATCTCACTCCATCTGACTGCAAGGAAAGCTCCTCTGGGGTCCTCCTCGACAACTCTGGAGAGGACGCTCTGTTGTCCATGGGATCGCCCTCGGCTTGGCCATCGATCGTCCATCTGCCCGGGTGACGGGATTTCTCCAGCGGCTCGGGGTCCATAAATCTCCCCTCCATAGGTGGCAGGTCGAAGGAGCATGGGCATCTCTTTCGGGCATCGGGAACGTCGAAGGCCTCACGGGTCCCTCGAAAACACAACTCCCTCTCTACTACCATCAGCCATCGTATTAGTGTGGTGCAAAAAGAGGACTAACCCGATCTACCCATAGGGTATCAAGTGCCTGACCCAAACAGCGTACCATCCTCCTCGACATAATGAGTACCCTCGTCTCTACTCCACTAAAAGTCCAAAAAGCATAGGGGGTGCATCTATCATTGGGGTCGGGGATCTGAAATGCTTGGCAACCAAACGCCCGTGAGTCGAAGACTATTAGCCTCGCTACTAACCCTAGCGTAGGGTAAAGTATCCGAGTTCGATTCAGTCATAACCAATAGTCTAGGTCCCGGCAACTATTACTCCGCTACAAGGTTTCTCCTCTTTTCATGACGGATAACAGTTCACAGGGGTAAGGGGCCATCTCCGTAATCATATAGCAACGGAAAATAGATCACGTGTAGGATAAGCGATCAAGTAAGGCACATCTCAAGTAAAATGCATGACACTGAATGCACGATAACATTCACATGTGACCCCAGACATATCTAACCCGCGTCCTCATAACGCATCAGGCTCGTGTCACCAATCTGCATGCGGTACGCCTCAGGTTGACATCTATCTCTCCAGCTACCCGTGCCTCGCACCTCAGGGCACACGTGCCTCCACCAAGTACGTTTGGTCCGCACGCTATCGCTCCACATGTCCCAAACACCTCGGCCTTACAGGGCCCATTTCCCCTTATCGCTCCATCTCATTGATACATGCCACGCTCGTATTCATTTTTATGTCCAGGCAACGTCACATATCTCGCCAGGGTACAATTCATGCATTTTCAATCAGTAACATACACACGTGCATAACATGACGAGATCCAATCAGGAGTCTGATAATCGAACTCGCATATACGTGTGTACCCCATAGGACCACAATGTCCTTCGCACAAAAATTTACATGGGTTCTCAGACCAGTAACTTACGCTGTCAACTTTTATTAGACATTAATACTCTTGAGCCCGATCTTGGCTTGTGACCCACTCTCTTTGTTAAGGGGCCCATGAGGCCTTGTTTCTAATTCATCCCACGTGGCCTTATTAAGATCCTAATTAAGGCCCAATTTCCACTTTTATCAATTTAGAGGCCGCAAGCCCACTAAAGTCACAGAGTTCAATTCAAGCCCAACTGATTTTAACCATGGTTTCATACTTGGCCCAATTAGGCACGCCGCGCTTGCCTCAATCTACGTCATCCCAAAGGGCCTTAAATCCCATCCAAGCCCGAAAGTTCACGCAGGCCCAATTCAAGCCATTCGTCCATTTAGGCCTAATTGGAATTTCGCCCCAATGTCACACTTGGGCCCTCCAATTATTTTATTTGAGGCAAGTCCTAGGCTAGCCATTTAGGCCTACAGGTTACGCCTAACCAATTACGAAGACAATCCCATTTAGGTCCATTAAAGCCCTTTAGGCCCACATTGTTCTAAACGGTCCACTCTCACACTTGGGCCTCTAGTTTCTACTTAAATCTCATCACCAAAACAGCCCATTACCCTTGTGTACCACGTCCAGCCCAAGCCCCCAGGAATAACGCAAGCCCATCAAGCCCCAATTTGTTCATTTTTAGTCCTGAAGGAGTAAGGAAGCTAGAACGGACCAAGGAGGGAAGTGGAGGGGAAGGGAGCGCGAGAAAAAGGGGGAGGGAGGGAAAGAAAAGAAGGGGAGGAAAAAGAGAAGGGAGGGAAAGAAGAAGAGGGAAAGAAAGAGAAGGAAGGAGAGGAAAAAGAAAAGGGGAAGGAAGGAAGAAGAGGGGCAGGAAGAGGAGGAAAGGAAAGAGAAAGGGGAGGAGGAAAAGAAGGGAGGGGAAGAGGAGGAAAGAAGAGGAAAGAAGGGGGGAGAGGAAAGGAGGGGGAAGGGAGGGAGGGGAGGGGGGGGAAGGGGGGGAGGGAGAAGAGGGAGAAAGGGGGAAGAGGGAGAAGAGAGGGGGGGGGGAGGAGAGAGGGGAGGGAGAGAGAAGCAGAGAGAGGGGGAGGAGGAAGAAGGGGTCGGGGAGAGGAGGAAGGAGAAGGGGAGGAGGAAAGGAAGAGGGAGAAAGAAGAAGGGAGAAAGGGGAAAAGAGAAAGAGAGAGAAGAAGAAGAAGGGAGGGAGAAGAAGGGGGGAGGAAGAAGGAAGAGGAAAGGAAGAAAAAGGGGGGGAGAAAGGGAACAAAAAGAGAAAAAGAAAAGAAGGAAAAAAAAGCAAGGGGAGAAGGAAAAAAAAAAAAAAAAAGGGGGAAAAGGGGGAAAGAAAAAAAAAAAAAGGGAGAGAGCGGGAGAGGAGGGAGAGAGAAGGAGGAGGAGAGGGGAAAAGGAGGAGGGGAGGGGAGGGGGAGAGGAGGAAAGTGAAGGGGG
>JAGVVM010021637.1:0-18699 GCA_019149425.1 Psidium friedrichsthalianum
AAGAAATTAACACTGATATTTTTATATATACATGATAATTAATCGTATATATGTTATGTTTCAACATGTGGAAATTCTCTTTTTTTTTTAAGTGGCGTGTTGCGTTGTGTCGTATCATATCGCGTCATGTCGTGTGTGGATGCTACTTAGGCCCTTAATCAAATTTTCACAACAAAAAACAAAAATAGTTATCTGTGTGAGGATATTCGTTGCTTTGAAGGTGCACATCCAATTCGAATTTGTCTTATCATAGTACAAAAACATAGATAGATGCAAAAAAAAAAAAAAAAAAAGCTTTTAAGCCGTGAAAATGATTTCTATTTTCTCTCTCGGTTATTCGAACGATTTGTGCCACGCTCGGGTTAATTTTCCATCATAAGGAAACATGATGCAAGTTTGATTGGTTCAATGTCTTATCATTAAGTTTCACATGGTGATGGTGATATCTAATACACAATAATTAGACATTATTAAAAGTTCATTGTGGAACAGCCGCAACCATACTTAATCATCCCCTAACTAAAATATAAAATTCATTGCTTACTTTAATCAATGGAATTATAATTACTAGATGAGCAATTGTGAACGAAAAGACCTGTACTAATTTTTTTGGTTAAAGATGGACAATCTTCATAAATTTCGCCGGCCCATTTCTTCATTTTCCTTGCGTTGATATGGTGAGCATAGATGACATGCACATACGCTTTCAACTTGTGTAATTGACAAAAATCTTTCGAAGTCAATCGAGACCGCCTATATCATATAGCAGTGAAATCCTAGTCTCATTGGTATCGATACATGCAGCAACATGTCGAATGATTTGAAGTCTGTTACCAAGTAATCAGTCGAGGTCACGTACCTTCCATGAAATTGTCATAATGTATCGATGAAGGCTAGACATATCTTACAAACAAGCAACGAATTGTGTACATCAAGGCATTAATTATGCCATCCCATTGTCCTGAACAGTCACGCGAAGTGCCGCTGTCATAAAATTGCCTTGCGACGTAACAATGGATCAAAACATGAAGACCCAAAAAATGTGGCGAGTGTTCTAACCAAAATTGCCGCTAAATGATCAGGGTAATGTACAATTCCTGTAAGAAGTGGATCAGTAGTCCGCTCTTCTGCTGTTAACAAGATCATTAACTAAGTTGTCATCGTCCTTCTCCAAACTTTGCAATAAATACTCATGCGAAGTATCGTAAGCGACAGCTAGACGCAGATACTTAGCAGCTTCAGCCTTCCGACCTTCGATGGACAAACAACTGCATCGTGGAACCAAAACCAACTTAATGAATCATGATGTTCGGGGTAAATTAACCATCAAGGTAAGACAGCTTTGAAAACCTCTGGAGATGACGATTTATGGAATTAGAGCAACTAAGAATGGAAACCATACACTGCTAGCAAGACCAACCCATCGTAATAAATCTCTTTGCTCTTTGGTTCATCTGGCTCTTTCAGACAAGGAATTCTCTCCAAGTGGCGAAGTGCTTCTGCTTTCTTGCCCTGGAACATCCGGACACAAATGCAGATTTATAGACCAAAAGGTATTAATTAAGTTCATATTGACCCAGTTGTGCAGTTAATAGATCACCATCTCAAAATACGGTTTCATGAATTTTCTTCTGAAAAACAACCGGAACACAGATTTAAATGAGTAAAGTATGTGGTCCGCCTAATGGAGCCTCACCTGCTTTAAATAAGCGAAACCAGCCCACTGGGATGCGCCAACTAAAAGGTCTGTATACTCAGCTTCCGTAAGATGATGAGCAACAAAAATCTGAACCAGGAAAGGTACACAAGCATAAGAGGAGAATTATATCAGCTAGTTGAACCATCTTACTTATTACTCAAGGACACGAAACCAAAGATTAATAAGTGAGACAAGTTAGAAACCAAATTTTAAGATGTCATTATCCATGAATCCTCTCTTTGTTAGCCAACCCTAATCCTCCACGGATAAACTGAAATTAGGTTAGATGTAATAAAATTACAAAGCCTAAATTTTCACCTTGGAAATAGCACGCTCTAAATGCTCAGCAGCCTCTACTGGCTCTTCATCTTGCAATAAAGCCTGCCCCAATGCAATCATTGCACTTACACATTCCGGATCTTTCTCAAGTGCCAATCTATGATAACAATTAATCATTAGTGCTTATATAGGCAGCATGCAAGATGACAATTCGCAACTTACTCTAGCAAAGGAATAGCTTGATAGATTTGGCCCTTGGCGATTAGCACGACTGAAAGCTGTCGGGAAATCAAATCAGGAAGCCTGAGTGCAATTTTTCACAGCAAAAGAAATTTTATATTCAACTCTAAAACACTCACAGCGTGCAGTTGTCTAGGTGATAAGTTTTGCACAGAAACTTCACTCTGTTCTATTGAGGAATTCGAGGGAGAGAGAGATGTCACCATCTCTTCAGGTTTGGCAGCAGTTTTGGAGATGTGCTCCACCAGCAAACCCAACTTTGAACGAACAGCTGGATGCTTGAGAGCTAATTGCTGGAATAGGTCCAAGTATTCAAAGTTTTGCAAGGTATCAGACAAGGAACTTGACACAATACTCATTCGTTAAGGATGCAGTAACCTAATTGCATAATTTCCTAAATGAAGGCGCATATAGGCGAATAAGCTGCAAAAACTGCTTCTGATTTCCTCAGAGAAAGAAAGCCTTAGCAAGTGGCGAAGTATAGCAGAAAAATGACAAGGAATAAGTTCCCCACCAACAAAGCAGCAAGTACAATGCTGTAAAATCATTGGAAAAAAAAATTCACACCCATGCATCATTTTTTTTTTCCAAATGCCTATTGACTGATAGACTAGCATATATAAGTCTTTGACTCCTTTTGAACTTTTAGCACTTTCAATTTCAGCAAGAAAACAGAAAGTAGTATCTATTTTCACCAAATACATAAGAACAACTTTCTTGAATTGGTACTCCACGAGACCCACTAAAGGTCTTCAAAGTAAAGTCAATAAATACCGGAAGACCTAGTGGACGAGTATCTATTAAGAACACTAAGTTTAAACTATCTTCTACTTTCTAGTGATGTTGAATACAATAGTTATCTTGAACTTCAAAAACTGATCATATTTTCTCTCCTAACTATTTCCTTTAATAAGCAGGTTGCGTGTTCGATTCACGTCGGGTTCAATTTCCCTAACTGGTTTGGGGTAAAGGTGATGTTGATGATGATGATGAACTATTTCCTTTAATAAGCATCATCAATCAACCAAACAAGGATGCTAAAAACAGATGTTAGCATCACAACTGTTGATTTCTCAATCTCCCAAAGTAAGAAAAGAGATTGAAACAACTCCATAAACTGACATTTGGAGGTCTAGTCTACGTAGGGACAATCCCTGTAAATAATGAAAAATGAACTAGTGGCAGACCTGAAAAAGAGTCATCGAAGCATTGGTCACCCAGTAGACTAAACTACCCTGCAAATTAAAGAGTGCATTATCAACATCAATGGACTTCAGAAGTCATAATAAAACTTTATGAACCCCAATAAAATGCTGACCCTAAGCTGGACAACATTTTCTGGTATTGTGCCATCAAAACAGCCATCTCCACTACCAAATTCAAAATCTTGCCATAAACATTTTGCATGGATGAGCTTCAACACATTCTTGGAAGAGGTTCAGAGAGTTAAAGAGCACTGTTTCATGTATTGTCTCGCATCAAGTCCAATTCCCCAGCACCAGAAATCGATAGTTAAATGTAGCTTTTAAAACAACAAGATACTATGAAGATCATTGATTGACAACAAACTTATGACAAAGTTCTGTAGCAACCACATATATCAGCTTTTCCTTCTGAGAATCTGTGGGTTTAACACATTGCAATCCTGCCAAATTGCATTTATGGTCATACGCAATGATATCAACTGCTCTTGATAACCTCTTGATGTATTTTAACTCTGATTGCTTCCTCGAAGCAGCCAAAGCTGAGCATTCTCATATAAGAGAACTGGATGAAATCATCACACATGAGGATTGTAAGTACTGGCTGGAAGGCAAAATGAGAGTACAACGTGCATAGAGAACCAGATTAAATCATCACATAAGAGGATTGTAAGTACTGGCCAAAAGGCTAAAATGAGAGTAAGAGTGCTTGCTCATCTGTCTAAAAGAAATACTAAAGGAGGAAACCAACCCATCAACTCCATGAGTGAAGAAAGCCATGATGACTAACAAGGCAAGAGATATCACATTACCTGAGGAATACAGTGACCAATATAAAAGATTGGGGCTGACATAAAATACAAATAGTATTTATAGATCTGCAATGAAAAATGGTAGACCAATAAATGGATTAATTATATTGCAAAAAGGGAATACAAAGAACAGATGACTCAAGTGGCCAGTTGAAAATATGACATCAATCTTTGTGAGAAGCTGAAAAACTTTAATAGCTTGAATCTCTAATAAAATCCTTAGCCCAATTTTATCAACTTACTTTTGCTAATAAGCCAAACACA
Organism: Psidium friedrichsthalianum; assembly: GCA_019149425.1. Taxonomy (NCBI): domain Eukaryota; kingdom Viridiplantae; phylum Streptophyta; class Magnoliopsida; order Myrtales; family Myrtaceae; genus Psidium; species Psidium friedrichsthalianum. The sequence continues at coordinate 4,497 of JAGVVM010021637.1, forward strand.
CCACTAACTTCGCGAACCTCTTTCCTGGAAAAAGATACCTGTTCTCATAAAGATACCACAATGAGAATTATTATGGATATTCATAACAATGAGAAACGACAAAAGACATAATTGTCATTGCAATTAACAGTCTTATCAAATTCACCATGCACTAACTGCTTTGTGATTATTTGCCACCATGTTTGCTGTACTTCTCATATGGACAATAAACTAAGCTAGACATTTCCAGTATTGCGAACAGTGTAGATCATAACTTACCCTATCAGCTCAGTAAAAAAAAAAAATGGATACTATAATAGTAAGAGGTATGAGCAAGAGATATATAACAACTGTTCAACCATTGAACAGCTTCACAAATGCAAAAATACCAAGCTTTTGGAAAAATCTATCACAAGGACCACAATACATAAAAAAATAAAATAACAAAGTTGTATAATTTATAATCAGTAAATTTGGAAGTCAATAAAGAAAAAGATACTTTACAGGAAAGGCAAATGAATGACTATGTAAGCAAATAGGCTCATGATAGTATGAAAAAAAAAAAAAACCATTTTGAATGCTTAGCAAAAATTTTCTTTTTATCTGTATAGATCAGAATGACTTGCAATAGACATTAATCATAGTGAAAGCAAAATCTATGTCTTGGCAGGAATAAAAATCACAAAGATGTGTAGATTCTTGTGCAGATCAACGATCCTCCCAGTTTGAACATGCCAAAGTGCACATGCTCATTAGAAAAACAAAATGTAAGCTGACTCAAAAGCAAAAATAACATTTGCATGCTAAAAGACCCGTATGCTATGAAATCTTTCAATTTGACAAAGAAGGATCATGTGACGAGAAAATAGTAGCTTGATCTATATAAGTCCATAATTGGGGTTCAATAACTATATATACCTGCACATTCATAAAATGCAGACCAGCAATCAGGAGGGGAAGTATGTGGCCCAAGGTACATGAGGAAGTTCAGATAAATTCTGGAACCAAAAGATTCCGCCCTGCAAAATTTCCATAAAGAACATACAATAATCTCCAAATGAAAATGAAATAATTCAATTATCACCAGAATAAATACATGCACTACAAAAAATGTTGTCCATATGTCCTAATATTTGTTTGTACAATTGGGTTTTTCTATAATTGAAGGACGGAGAATTGAAAAATCTTGAATTTCATTTGGTTAAACACCTAACCTCCATAAGAACAAAGGGAAAAACGAGAACTCCAGCAATGAAACAAGAAAAATAATGAAACACTGTAGTACTAATAGGCGAAATAGTATCTGTTGAGTTTATTACTAGTATTAGCAAGTTGGGGCAAATATGTAATTGTGTTAGGCTTAACCCTAAGCCTATAAGTACTTTCTTTGATATCAGAAATAAAACAATTGCTCTTTTATCTCTAACATGGTATCAGAGCTAGGTTCTCTAAAACCCTAACCCTCAGTCGTCAACCCACCGTCAGCCGCCGGCCGCGACCCGTGTGGTCGGCCAACTTGCTCGGCCACGGCCCGGCGCCCGGCCAGTGTCGCCCGAGCCCCGGCGACCTCCCGGTGACCTCATCTAGGGTCGCCTCTCTCCGGCGACCTCCATTCAGGGCAGTCCAGGCTTCGGTGACGTCCTCCAGCGTCGTCTAGGGCCAAAGACCCCAGATCCGACGTAACCCAGCCCCGGCGACCTCAACCTAGGGTCGCCTAGGGCCAGCAACCCACAAGCCGGAGTCTCTCGGGGTCGCCTAGGGACGGCGACCCACTGGCCGGCGTCGCCTAGGGCCGGCGACTTACAAGCTGGCGTCGCCTAGTACTGCCCATTGTTGAAGACTCATCCGTGCTGCTTCCATGAACTGAGTATGCGTTTTGCTGAATGTGGTTTCTGAGTGTTGTTGCTGAGTAAGTGTGGCTGAATTTGGTGTTGTTGCTGAGTTAGTACGACTGAATTTGGTGGTGTTGCTGAATTAGTGTGGCTGAATTTGGAGTTCAGGAGTGATTAGTGACGTGATACTTTGACGTGAATTATTCGTGATAGTAAGTGATTTGGAGAAATGTCTACTGATTCAGCAAGCTCCCCGTCTATTGTTTCGGGATCTGTTCCCCCTAGTGCTTCTTTGAGTTCAGGATCTGTTGGACCATATCACAGTATGACTGGTTTGCATAATACTTTGATCAAATTGGATGGTACCAATTATCCTTCTTGGTCCATTGCTCTTTCAACCTTTATTTATGCTAATCGTCAATCTAGATGGCTCGAAGAAGAACCACCTGAAGATCTAGTCAGTCTAGAAGAATGGAAGTTTGTTGATGCTACTTTACGTACGTTGTTATGGGGAAGTATGGCTGAATCTGTTCGCCACCTTTTTATGGATTGTGCAACAGCTCGTCAGGTATGGACGAAGTGTAGCTTACTATATTCTGGACAAAATAACATGAGCCGAGTTTGTGATATGTGGGAGGCTTTATTTGAAGCCAAAATTGGTGATGCTGGGTTGACAGAATATTATGCTCGTTTTGCGTCTTTGTATCAGCGCCTCAAATCTTATTTTCTACCGGCGACCACGGTTACTCAGATGCAGCAACGAGAAACTGACATGATAACAGTGCTCTTCCTCCGCGGTCTTGGTCCAGATCACAATGCTCTTCGACAGCAGATTACCTCCCAGAGCACTCTCCCATCCATTGAAGAGGTGTATTCTCGAGCTGCGCGTTACACTTCCAGTCCTAAAACTTCAACAATTTCAGAAAGTAGTGCTATGGTAGCTCGTGGAGGCCAAGGGACTCGTGGTCGCATTAATGGTCGAGGCTATTGGAGTACTGACAGTTCCTATCGTGGTCGTGGTCGTGGTCCTCAGGGCCGGGGCGTTACTCGTGGTGGTGGTAATAATACTCTTAGGGGAGCTCGTGGCAGTGGTCGAGCGAACCGTTTTTGTACTCATTGCCAACTGTCTGGGCATACGGTTGATTACTGTTATGATCTCCATCCTGAGTTACGAGGTCTACATGCTTCTGTTGATAACGAGCCTTGGACTCCTCCATCTGGATCCTCTACTGGACAAGGTATGATAAACTTGACTCGTGCAGAATATGATGAGTTGGTTAAAGCACGACATAGCATGAGTGATGCTATCTCTGGTCCTACTGCTACTTTGGCACGGAACAATGATCCCACCTGTCTATTGTCTAGTTCATCTGCTCCTCGTTCTTGGATTATTGATTCAGGTGCTACTCATCATATGACCGGTGACTCTCGTCTTCTTACATCCACTTTGTCTGTTCCTTCTACATCAGTTACCCTAGCAGATGGTTCTCAGTCCAAAGTAACTGGTACAGGTTGTGTATCATTGAGCTCTTCTGTCTCTTTACCTCTTGTTTACCATATTCCTCATTTCCCTTACAACCTTTTGTCTGTCAGTTCAATTACTCGTGATCTCGACTGTGATATCATCTTTTCTTCGTCTTCTTGTGTTCTTCAGGATCGGAAGACTGGACGCCGAATAGGTGGTGGGCGTGAGGCTGGTGGATTGTACATCCTGGATCCTGAGATTATTGCTGCTACCACAACAATCCAAAATAAATCTGTGGATGATCTTTATCGCTTACATTGTCGCCTTGGTCACCCATCAGCAGACGTACTCCGACGTTTTCCCTTTGTGTCTAGTTCAGGTCTTCAGTTCCATTGTGAAACATGTGAGTTAGGTAAACACCATCGTGTGTCTTTTCCCCTTCGTGTTTCGAGTCGTGCTTCCCAACCATTTGAGTTAGTTCACTCTGATGTTTGGGGTCCTAGTAGAGAGTCTTCCTTTGGTCTTCGTTATTTTGTCACCTTTATTGATGATTGTACTCGAACCACTTGGTTATATTTAATAAAAGATCGTACTGAAGTCTTTCATTCTTTTCAACAGTTCTATCATGAAGTTCATACTCAGTATGGTTTTTCTATTAAGTGTTTGCGTACAGATAATGCTCGTGAATACTTTTCTTCTTCCGTCTTCATTCCATTTCTTGAATCTCATGGTATCTTACATCAAAGTTCCTGTGCTCATACTCCGCAGCAGAATGGAGTTGCTGAACGTAAGAACCGTCATTTGTTGGATGTTGCCCGTTGTCTACTTCTTCATACTCATATGCCTAAGTCCTACTGGAGCTATGCTCTTCTTACAGCATGTCATCTTATTAATCGCCTTCCATCCTCCGTGTTGAAAGGAGCTATTCCTTATACTGTTCTTCATCCTGATCGTCCTTTGTGGTCTATTCGTCCTCGTATTTTTGGATGTGTTTGTTTTGTTCATTCTTTGTCTCCTGGGTTAGACAAATTATCTCCTCGTGCTGAAAAATGTGTATTCGTGGGTTACTCTCGTACCCAAAAAGGGTATGTCTGTTATAGTCCTTCTCGTCGTCGAGAGTATATTTCTGCTGATGTGACTTTCTTTGAGCATCAAGCATTTTTTCGTGATGTTAGCCCTCAGGAATCATTCACTATGGATCTTCTACCACCCTCCGCACCTATGTTTCAGTCAGAGCCACAACCAGCTATTTCTGATGATACCTTACCGGATCCAGGATCACCAGCTCCGACTCTTCAGGTTTATACACGTGGTCCTCGACCTGTTTGGGGCCATTCTTCTCCACCAGCAAGCGCTCCACCACCACCATCTCCTGTCCAAGCTTCCGATCCTCTTCCACCATCTCCTGTTAGCTCTCCTATTGCTCATCGTACTCGGTCACGGTATCCTCTTTCTCATTTTGTTTCTTATCATAACTTAAATCCTCAGATGTCTGTCTTTGTGTCATCCCTTGCATCTGTGTCTGTGCCAAGTAGTGTGCAGGAGGCTTTGGCTCATCCAGGTTGGACTTGTGCTATGAAGGAAGAGATGACTGCATTACATCAAAATAAAACTTGGGAGCTGGTTCCGTTGCCGGTTAATAAACAATTGGTGGGTTGTCGTTGGGTCTTTACTGTTAAACACCATCCGGATGGTTCAGTTGAGCGCTTAAAAGCGCGTCTTGTGGCAAAGGGCTATACTCAAACTTATGGTATTGATTATGATGAGACTTTCTCTCCAGTGGCCAAAATTCCTTCCATTCGCATCATTATTTCCTTGGCTGCACGATCTCAGTGGACTCTTCATCAGCTTGATGTTAAGAATGCATTCCTTCATGGAGATCTTCACGAGGAAGTATATATGGAGCAACCACCTGGGTTTGTTGCTCAGGGGGAGAAGGTATGTCGATTGCGAAAAGCTCTTTATGGACTTAAACAATCTCCACGTGCTTGGTTTGGCCGCTTTAGTGATGCGATTATCACTTTTGGCATGCATCGGTGTAGTGTGGATCACTCAGTATTTAGTATGTCATCTTCTAAAGGGTGTGTTATTCTTGTTGTCTATGTTGATGATATTATTATCACGGGAAGTGATGTTGAAGGTATACAACGACTCAAGCAATTTCTACAGAAAGAGTTTAACACTAAAGACTTAGGCCGTCTTCGATATTTTCTTGGTATCGAAGTTGCCTATGCTAATGGTTGTATTGCTCTCTCCCAACGAAAGTATACTCTTGACATTCTTAAGGAGGTTGGCTTACATGATGCTAAGCCTGGTGAAGCACCTATGGATCCTGGAGTGAGACTTGATAATGAAAACGGAGAACTTCTTCATAATCCAGAGAAGTATCGCCGATTAGTAGGCAAGTTGAATTATCTTACCATTACTCGTCCGGATATTTCATTTGCTGTTAGCGTGGTAAGTCAATTTATGAGCTCTCCTCGTACTACTCATTGGCAAGCTGCTCTACAAATTGTTCGATATTTGAAGGGAGCTCCGGGTCAAGGACTTATGTTCCATAATCAGGGTCATCTTCGTACAGCTGGTTATTCTAACCCTGAGTCATTGGAGGTGACGGGATATTCTGATGCAGATTGGGCTGGTTGTCCTATGGATCGTCGGTCTACTTCGGGATACTGTGTTTTCCTTGGCGGTAATCTTGTGTCATGGAAAAGCAAGAAGCAGACTGTTATTTCTCGATCTAGTGCAGAGGCCGAGTATCGTGCTATGGCTAATGTCGCGGGTGAACTTCAATGGATTCGTATGTTGTTAGCTGAAATTGGATTACCTATGACCGGATCATCTACTCTTTGTTGTGACAACCAGTCTGCTATTCATATTGCTAGCAATCCAGTGTTTCATGAGCGAACGAAGCATATAGAGGTGGATTGTCATTTTGTTCGGGAAAAGGTGAACTGTGGGGACATACAGCTGGCGCACACACGTTCTGAAGAGCAACTAGCGGATATTTTCACAAAGCCTCTTCGAAGTGGACGAGTTTCATATATTTGTCATAAGTTAGGTCTGTTTGATATGTATGCTCCAACTTGAGGGGGAGTGTTGAGTTTATTACTAGTATTAGCAAGTTGGGGCAAATATGTAATTATGTTAGGCTTAACCCTAAGCCTATAAGTACTTTCTTTGATATCAGAAATAAAATAATGACTCTTTTATCGTTAACATAGGAGAAATGTATTCTAGGAGATTGTTGGTTTCGCACTAAGCAGATTGATTTCTAAGTATCTTTGTTCGATTGTGTGCTTCTCGAGGCCGAGACATTGGCTTTGACTGTACTTGGGTATCTAGCAAAGTTTGGGTCTCCCTTTCCAATCCTATTGAAAAATGTTTTTTTTTCAGATAATTGCATCAAATGGCTTTTTATATTGCTTGTGAATATTTCTCATTGTTCTCCTCCTAGAAGATGAACTAGTTTACTTGGATTATTTGCTTACCATGCTTTGTATCACGTGATAAATATTTACTATGAACTTTTGAATTTCAAAATGATTTATGATAAACCGTGAATTCGATTGACGTAAGATGGGGAAAATCATGGCCAGGTGTCTTATTAGAACACGTGTTTAATAACTATAGTACCTAGAAATTGTTTGTCAAATGTGCTTATCTTATGGAACTGAGCTTATCTTATCGAATTGAGCACATGGCTATATAAAAGTACTCGTTTGGTCGTAAATTGCCCGATATTACAAGATTGCTTTGATTAGTATTTTGACTCTATGCAGTTCTAATATTGAAGATATGTAGGAAAATGATCTGGCTAATATGGAACCATGGAGCATGTGTATTGGGTTAATTTGTGGCAAATGTCGTTCTGGCTATTTTTGAACGTGTGACTTTACTAACAATCCACCCATTCAGATTTTTAACCTTCACGTGTGATGGCTTTCATTTGGAAGTAACTATTTCCACTTCAGGAAGGTCGAGATGCTCTGTAGTTGTCTCTTTACCATGAAGTAAGAGTTAGATGACAAAATGCTCTACAATTTTCTCTTTACCATGAAGTGAGAACTAGATAGACGACTTTGTATACATTGTTCATTGATAGGTCGAAGTTCGTATAGAATTGTGGAAGCTGAATCTCAAAAATTACTTTTAGCATACCTGAAATAATTACAAATTGTACTGTTGCCATCTTCCATGGAGCTCTTGCTTGCCAGTTTGTAGATATGCCAGGAAGAATGAGAGCTGCAATTTGTTTATAGTCAAACAGACACCTTAGGTCCTTTCTATATTGGATGCTTTGGGTTTGTCCATAGAATTTCCTCAAAATAATCTAAGTATTAGTGCAATCACAATGAAATTTCACTTCTCATTTCATTTTGGTGAGTTGATTCCTTCTTTCTTGAAGCTTTTTTTGCGAAACATACTGTCTTTTTTTACCTTGTGGATATCTTTATCATGCTTGGCAAAGCATTCCTGCCCTACTTGGAAGGACTCAATAGCATGCAGTTGCATTTGGTGACTATCTACGCTAATCGCATCAACAAAGTGGAATTGTACAGCTGTTTCTTGAATAAGAAATTGGCCATCGAGTTGGGGAGAATATTTCTTGATGCTTTCTATTGGTAGGATCCATTGGTGAAGGCAACAATGTTCCCTCCTATTTCCTTGTGACACATGCCCCATAATGAGCAATGTCAGTAGTATCCTATTGTTACTGTTCAAAGTGACAGAAGATCTTTTCCCCCTTAGTTTTGTCTTTCGGTGAAATGTTATCATTGTACGCATGGAGTCCTTCTTCTGCTGGCTATTGACTGCTCATCACTTCAAAATTTCTCGTGCTTTGATAGCTTTACCCCCCACCAAGGAGATTGGATTGAAGAGTAATTTTCTAGTTTTTTTTTTTTTATTTTGGTCGCGGACTGTCTCTGTCGGGTTTGCAAGTTTGTGTGGGAAATTGATGCCATATTAGCATTGGTTACGGTAGAACTTTATTTGATGTCGGCATAAGGTTGCAGCTAACTTTAGAGCTCTCCAGAAAACCTTTGCAAAAAGTAATAGATAATAAGTTGGAAGGTTGGGAGGGGTTCTCTTTTATTCATTCCTTTACAGAATAGACTAACTTTTACACTATGTACTGAAACCATGCGAGGATAAAGCTGTACAGGTTGGAACTGATTGTGAGTAGGTAAACAGGATGGTATGGTCACAGCTTTCCCTTATCAGAATAAAGTGGTGGATAAGCTGACAAGTTTTGTGGCGACACGTTGCTAATAGTGGAAAGAAATCTCACTGGCCCAAAACAGCGACAAGTTAGTTATTTTTAATGCGCAGAAGCTGCTAGTGCAGCGATATATCTATGTTTAGCAAAAGCTTGGAAAATTTCCATAGCCTTCCACAATGCGCCTTCCTTTTCGCATGCGCCTTCCTACTGGTTCTGCCAGGAACTTTATATATATATCGGCTGCAAAGGCTTTTCGCTTTGCAATGTATATTTGGCAATTCGGGTTTACGTTTTCATTCGGTTTGATTTTGGTCCTCCTGACTGAGAGTCTTGTTTATTCAATAGGGTTTCTTGTCCCAGAATTCTGCTTCGGTTGCTCCAGAGGCCGCTATTGCTTTGATCCTTACATTTGTTTAATGGGTGAATACTCAGTGGGGGGTGCATTATATGTCCCTGTAGCAGCTTTCAGGAAAGCAGGAGTCATTAGATCTTGCATTATATATTTTTTAGTGAGGTTTCGTTGGATGGACGGTATCCACACATTTTCTTAGCTTTTCCGGAATATTGATATTTAGGATTCTTGGTTTTCTTAACTACGATGATATTGATTAAGGTTGAGATATTTCATCGTACAGTCGAGCATGATTGGTTGCTGAAGTGACGGATGACATGGAAAGCCAATCGGATTATGTTACTGGATTTATGCCATTGTATTGGAAGCTTTCATTAACTGAGCGTGGAAATGAGGTGCTTTTGTGACTAGTGCTCTAACATTTTCCTTTTCTGTAATTTTTTTTATTAAATTTTAGGATACGCCGGATGGGGTTTTCTTGTTCCAGATTTGAATTTCTTGCTCTCCGGCGCTTCCACAATAGACTTCTTGAGTCATGCTTGCTAAGGGCAGTTTTCACTTTTGGCTGCTCGACTTAGATTTGGAATGTTCATGGGCTTGGAAAATTTGTTTGTGCCAAAAAATAATACCGCATAGACTCATTCTAGCGGCCTACAAGATGTTAGCTGCAGTGCAGAAATCGCATTGGAACGCATCCGTTCTCCTTTCATTTCACTTCCAGTCTAGGTCTCCCTATCTTGTTATGTATCTGGCTTACTTTAGGGTAATAAAATTGACGCAAGGATATCTCATGCTTATCCACGGTCAATGTCAGATATAGTGGCCTCTGACTCGGAGCCAGTGTTGGTGATCAGGACATCACTTCTCACCGGGCGTGTGTTCTGGTCCAGGGGACCAACTCTGGAGTCACCATGAGTTTAGAGGGCTCTGTCATGTGGTCTCTCTACAGTTGCTTTTGGGAGGTGATTGACTGTGTAATCTTTAAGGTCTTTCCACGGTTTTAGAGCCTTAGTTGCTCGGTGCTTTAATTCGGTTTTTGGCCATGGAAGGTGCTTTGGTCAGGAAAGAGGATTTGGTTCTGTGACTTAATTTGTTTTGTGCCGTCATAGCTTTTGGTGCGCTAGTTGCGTTTTCTTTTGAAATTATCTTCTCATGGATTGCTGTGGCGGAGAAATAAACGAACGACGTCCGATGCGCTATATCGAATGCGGAACATACTTGTGCTGGCCAGATTGCGTATACCCGGATTGAATTTTTCAATCGTGCTGGGTGCAAGGCAACTGAGGTTGGAGCATGCTTACTCGGCCAAAAGAGGGGGCTTGAACTGTTGAAGGGTGCTTTGAATATCGTAAGTATGGTTACACGCTAAATAAAATTCAAAATTTGGGAAAAAAGAAAGAAAGAAAGAAATTGAAAGTCTCTCTTTTTCAACATGTTATTGGACTGGGCTCTCCAGACCACTCATGAAGCTGTCTAATGATCTAGGCGGACGCTTTGGGCTTAACACATCATGTCGACTACGATCTATTGAGCTCATCAATGAAGCCATTGGAAGCAAAGGTGTTTACGCTGTCTTGCATCCTTTCGATGGAAGGAACTTAACAATTGGATAAAGGTTACGCGTAATGTCGTACGATGACCCCCTTTCGATCGACCAATAATTGGAAAAGAAGAGGGTCCGGCCCGATGGATGCGAGACTAACGTGTCTGGTGCGGAGTTAAAGGCCATCCTAGGTGCACTGAAAGGCGTCAAAAAGAAGAAGAAGAAGCAGCAGCAGCAAAGATGCAATGTGCTTTACATTGCGATGGGGGGAAGCAGAGAACCTCCAGCGTGGTACCTCACCACTATGTCGGCGTATCGGGATCGCGATCTCGCTCGTTTAAACGTGGCCAATTCGTGGTACGAAGCACTCCAGAAAAGATGAATGCTGTACCGATTGTTCGGAAAGGTGGTACGTCCTTTCGGGGTGATATCACGTTGTTGCATCCCGCCACGGCGAGGCATTTTCTCTCTTTCCTTTCCCTTCTCTCTCTTTTTTTTTTCTCCCCCCACCTCTTTTTCACTCTCTGTTCTGAGTGTGCTCCGTGAAATGTGGTCTGCATCGCAAGAGTCGAATCACCGCATTTCCCCTAAAACTCGATGTAACATTAGGAATGTGATGGCAATGCATATCGGTCTTATTTAAAAAAAAGAAAAAGAAAACTTGTCGCTGGGCATTAGCAATATGTTCTAATCGAATCATCTTCACATGAATTCACATGTTCAAGCCTGTATGACGGCCAAAGTATCAAGTACTCAATTCTACCTTATTTCTGGTGTACTTGATTCATATGATTAACGATGCTTTGGCCAAGTTGGTCTGGTGTATATTTTGCACTAGAGTCAAATGTAAAGGGACAATTACCAAAAAAAAAGTCCTAAATTTACTGAAATTATGTCAATTCAGTCTTAAATCTTTCTTTTTTGCCGATTCAATCCATTCGACGAATTTTGACTGGCAGACGCTGACGAGTACGTCAGCCTTCTTGCGATTGAATATTTTAATATTTTTTATGATTTTTTTTCTTCCCCAACTCCTCTCCTACGTCTAGTCGGTCACTGAAAAATATACGGTTGCGAAATAGATTGAATATGGCATAATTATGGAAGGTTTAGAATCGAATTGGAAAAAAAAAAGGGGTTTAAAATTAAATTGGCACAATTGTAATAGGTTTAGTACTTCTTTAATAATTCTCCCCAAATCTAAACGGGATAGCTCAATTTAGTTCGAATGTCAAGAGTTTCGGTACTATCTATGTAGTCAAACGACTTGACTATAAATTATTCTAGAATTCATTGCATCGCTTCATGAATTAACTTCACCACCCATATTATAGAATTTAGATTTCTGGTGTTGTATCTTTGACAAGATTCCAATGATTCTGGAGAAGGGCCAACATAAAACATGAGGACACTAACCCTGGTTAAAGACTAACCAGACATTCAACCACAATCACTTTCTTACCTACTCTATATATACAAGCTATTCTCAAATGAGCTCCTCACTCGAAAAACGTCCATCTCTAGACAATTCCGGGGGCGGTCTTTCTAAAGATCAGCTTTAATCAAAGTCTCTCTTCTCTCTCACACACACACACGTTTTCCATATTTATCAACAAAATTAATCATAATGAACATCCTCTTGCTAGTAACCTCACTTTCTTCTTGATTTTCTCCTCTTTCATGGTAGGCCAATCTTCATATCCTCCGCTTATTCTCTCACTACTCTCTCTCTTCCTTCCTTGTTGCACTACTTTTTGGTCCCGGTGGCTTTGCATGGAGGAACCACCACCATGAAGGTCGCCCGAAGCTCAAGGGACCAATCGGTTGGCCTATTGTGGGAAGCATACCTCAAATGGCTTCTTCCCTAGCTCATAGAAAATTAGCTTCCTTGGCAACTTCACTTGGTGCAAAGAGCCTCATGGGTGCTTAGCCTCGGCCCGACCGCGGTGATCATCAGCAAGCGACCCCACCACCGCCAAGGAGATCCTCCACCACCCGTCCTTCTCAGACCGCCCCGTGAAGGAGTCGGCCCGCTCACATGTTCGAGCGGGCCATCGGGTTCGCCCCCTTGGGACCTACTGGCGCCACCTCCGCCGCGTCGCAGCGAGCCATATGTTCTCCCCCAGGAGGATCAGCAGCCTCGCGGGGCTCCGGGGGCGATTGGCTGAGGAAATGTCGGAGAGGGTGTCGAGGGAGATGGGGGAGAGAGGGTTTGTGGGACTGAGGGGTGTACTGCAAGTAGGCTCTCAGAGGAACATGCTAGGGAGTGTGTTTGGAGTGAGATAGGGTTGGAGAGAGAGATTTTGCTAAGCGACATGGTCAAAGAAGGGTATGAGTTGATATCAAAATTCAACTGGGAGGATCATATCCCGCTAAGGTTCTTGGACTTCCATGGCGTGAAGAGGAGGTGCCACGAGCTCGCCATTGGGTCAAGAGCTTGGTGGGTCAGATTGTGGAAGAGAGGAGAAGAGGCGGGGCTTTTCATGGCGGCAATGATTTTCTCAGTGCCTTGCTATCTTTGCCTCAAGAGGACCGGCTCAGTGACTCGGACATGGTTGCTGTTTTTGTGGGTAAGGATGGCTTTTAATCCCTCGACCTTTACATTATTTTCGATCCTTCTTGCTTCCAAAGTTCATTATTTGCACAAGAAAACTTGTTCAGCACGATCGGGATGGCAGATGCTCTGAATAGCTGAATTTTGACGGGCCGCATTTAGATCCGATGAAATTCAAGCAAGACTTGCAATACACTCCGATGTGCTAGTACAGGACCTACTCCTTGTGAAGCACATCGGTGTATTGCAAGTCTTGCTTGAATTTCATCGGATCTAAATGCGGCCGCGTCAAAATTCACTATTCAAGCATCTGCATCCGCGATCGTGCAACAAGTTTTCTTGTGCAATAATGAACTTTGGAAGCAAGAAGGATCGAAAATAATGTAAGGTCGAGGGATTAAAGCCATCCTTACCCACAAAACAGCAACCATGTCCGAGTCACTGAGCCGGTCCTCTTGAGGCAAAGATAGCAAGGCACTGAGAAATCATCATGCCGCCATGAAAACCCCGCCTCTTCTCCTCTCTTCCACAATCTGACCCACCAAGCTCTTGACCTAATGGCGAGCTCGTGGCACCTCCTCTTCACGCCATGGAAGTCCAAGAACCTTAGCGTTATATGATCCTCCCAGTTGAATTTTGATATCAACTCATACCCTTCTTTGACCATGTCGCTTAGCAAATCTCTCTCTCCAACCCTATCTCACTCCCAACACACACTCCCAGCATGTTTCCTCTGAGAGCCTACTTTGCAGTACACCCCTCAGTCCCCAAACCCTCTCTCCCCCATCCCTCCCTCCGACACCCTCTCCGACATTTCCTCAGCCAATCGCCCCGGAGCCCGCGAGGCTGCTGTCCTCCTCTGGGGAGTTATTTTCATGCATATACCTTCTGCTTTTTGTGTTGCCATGGGTATTAAAATGTTGTCCGACCATTATAAATTTCTCTGCGAGATAACCTTAGTCTAGGTTTCAGTTAACATGGTGCAACAGCAGCTTGAATCTCGAAATCGTGTTGAGACCATGATTGAGTTTCAGTTATAATGTTCTCAATTTAGTTATATAGGTCAATCCATCTAAACAAAATGTTTGCAAATGTCAAGTCATTATTCCAATTTCCAACTTTTCCTATTTTCTCCCGAGATAACTTTTGAGGAAAGTCGATCGACATACTTTACTCTCTCTCTCTTAGGTAATTAATTTATATCATACAAAGAAAAAGCAATGCACTTTTGACAGGTAGGGTTCAGCAAAAAAT
>JAGVVM010021638.1:0-17740 GCA_019149425.1 Psidium friedrichsthalianum
TCCTGTTGGAAAGGAGCTATGTCCTTATACTGTTCTTCATACCTCGCGTCGTCCTTTGTGGTCTATGTTCGTCCTCTGGTATTTTTCGTGGATGTGTTTTGTTGTTGTTTCCTTCTTTGTTCGCTTCCTGGTTAGACAAATTATCTCCTCGAGCTGAAAATGTTGGGTATTCGTGGGTTACTCTCGTACCCAAAAGGGTATGTCTGTTATAGTCCTTCTCGTCGTCGGGAGTATATTTCTGCTGAGTGACTTTCTTTGTGAGCATCATCATTTTTTCGTGATGTTAGCCCTCAGGATCATTCACTATGGATCTTCTACCACCCTCCGCTCTTTGTTTTCAGTCAGAGCCACAACCAGCTATTTCATTTCTGCGGATACCTTACCGATCCAGGATCCCAGCTCCGACTCTTCAGGTTTATACACGCGGTCCTCGACCTGTTTGGGGCCATTCTTCTCCACCAGCAAGCGCTCCACCACCACCATCTCCTGTCCAAGCTTCCGATCCTGCTTCCACCATCTCCTGTTAGCCCTCCTATGTCTCATCGTACTCGGTCACGGTATCCTCTTTCTCATTTTGTTTCTTATCATAACTTAAATCCTCAGATGTCTGTCTTTGTGTCATCCCTTGCATCTGTGTCTGTGCCAAGTAGTGTGCAGGAGGCTTTGGCTCATCCAGGTTGGACTTGTGCTATGAAGGAAGAGATGACTGCATTACATCAAAATAAAAACTGGGAGCTGGTTCCGTTGCCGTGTTAATAAACAATTAGTGGGTTGTCGTTGGGTCTTTACTGTTAAACACCATCCGGATGGTTCAGTTGAGCGCTTAAAAGCGCGTCTTGTGGCAAAGGGCTATACTCAAACTTATGGTATTGATTATGATGAGACTTTTCTCTCCAGTGGCCAAAATTCCTTCCATTCGCATCATTATTTCCCTTGGCTGCACACGATCTCAGTGGACTCTTCATCAGCTTGATGTTAAGAATGCATTCCTTCATGGAGATCTTCACGAGGAAGTATATATGGAGCAACCACCTGGGTTTTGTTGCTCAGGGGGGAAGGTATGTCGATTGCGAAAAGCTCTTTATGGACTTAAACAATCTCCACGTGCTTGGTTTGGCCGCTTTAGTGATGCGATTATCACTTTTGGCATGCATCGGTGTAGTGTGGATCACTCAGTATTTAGTATGTCATCTTCTAAAGGGTGTGTTATTCTTGTTGTCTATGTTGATGATATTATTATCACGGGAGTGATGTTGAAGGTATACAACGACTCAAGCAATTTCTACAGAAAGAGTTTAACACTAAAAGACTTAGGCCGTCTTCGATATTTTCTTGGTATCGAAGTTGCCTATATGCTAATGGTTGCATTACTCTCTCCCAACGAAGTATACTCTTGACATTCTTAAGGAGGTTGGCTTACATGATGCTAAGCCTGGTGAAGCACCTATGGATCCTGGAGTGAGACTTGATAATGAAAACGAGAACTTCTTCATATCCAGAGAAGTACCGCCGATTAGTAGGCAAGTTGAATTATCTTACCATTACTCGTCCGGATATTTCATTTGCTGTTAGCGTGGTAAGTCAATTTATGAGCTCTCCTCGTACTACTCATTGGCAAGCTGCTCTACAAATTGTTCGATATTTGAAGGGAGCTCCGGGTCAAGGACTTATGTTCCCATAATCAAGGTCATCTTCGTACACTGGTTATTCTAACCTTGAGTCATTGGAGGTGACGGGATATTCTGATGCAGATTGGGCTGGTTGTCCTATGGATCGTCGGTCTACTTCGGGATACTGTGTTTTCCTTGGCGGGAATCTTGTGTCATGGAAAAGCAAGAAGCAGACTGTTATTTCTCGATCTAGTGCAGAGGCCGAATATCGTGCTATGGCTAATGTCGCTGGTGAACTTCAATGGATTCGTATGTTGTTAGCTGAAATTGGATTACCTATGACCGGATCATCTACTCTTTGTTGTGACAACCAGTCTGCTATTCATATTGCTAGCAATCCAGTGTTTCATGAGCGAACGAAGCATATAATGAGGTGGATTGTCATTTTGTTCGGGAAAAGGTGAACTGTGGGGACATACAGCTGGCGCACACACGTTCTGAAGAGCACTAGCGGATATTTTCACAAAGCCTCTTCGAAGTGGACGAGTTTCATATATTTGTCATAAGTTAGGTCTGTTTGATATGTATGCTCCAACTTGAGGGGAGTGTTGAGTTTCTTACTAGTATTAGCAAGTTGGGGGCAAATATGTAATGTGTTAGGCTTAACCCTAAGCCTATAAGTACTTTCTTTGATATCAGAATAAAACAATTGCTCTTTTATCTCTAACAACCCTTTTGCAGATTGTTGCTCTCGAAGTCTGCAGATGACTTCAAGCTTCATTGCTTCGACCAATGCTGCCGAGTCTAGCATTTTTATAAAAATAGGGTCTTGCAAAGTTTTCAGTCTCAGCCTTTACCAAAAAAAAAAAAAAAGTTTCAGTCTCAGATATTCCTACTCTGAGAGTTGCTAGAACCTGGATCGATCCAAAGAAGAAGGGGTAATGGGTTGATGATAGGGAAAGAGTTGGTGGCGTATGATTGATATCCTGTCCAATGAAGTTAAGTTTTCCTGCTGTAGAACACCGTAATGGAGGTGTGGTCCAAGATCATGGCCAGGTGTCTTATTAGAACTAGTGTGAGAATGGAAGCAAGAAAGTTTATATGGATAGGTACTAGGTGACTACTCAAAGTTGGTTGGTATCTTTCAGAGTGAATGGTCCTTGAATTAGTGAAAGGTGTTTATATTTTCTGTGCAGTGATGCTCGTGGAACCTTTCTGGAAGAAGCTGGTCGAAAATTCATGTTTGTAAATATGTTATGATGGCTCTTTTTTTTTTTGTCCCTGATGTATTGCATTCATGGATGTTTGTCAATAGAGAACCAATTGATTGGAACCTCTTGTGAGGAAGAAGAAAATTAAGAAGACAACAAAGAATGGTTCCTGATATGACACCAATATTGGCAAAGTTGATGTGCCTGGACGTTTCCTAAGTTGTTTGGGGCGTACGACAAACTTGTCGCTTGTATTGTCATATCCCGATATATAGAAAGCATGATGCTCTCTGTCTGTGCATTTCTGACTTATTGCTACCTTCCTCCTGATTAACACTGATATTAGCCATTCTGTCTGAAGGTGGCTGGCGATATGAATTTGCTTTTATGTGCGTAAGATAATTGCCAGGAAAATTTGATGAAATAGACATTTTAAGCTTGCTTCCCTCTTCAGTGAAAGCTGTTCCTGCCGAGATCTTCAGCTTTTTTTTATGTTGAGGAAATTTTTTTTGACTACCCTGAAATTCCGACACAAGGAGTAACCGATTAGTCCAATGGTGCATAGTTCATTGCCAACAAAGTGGAATTGTACAGCTGTTTCTTGAATAAGAAATTGGCCATCGAGTTTGGGAGAATATTTCTTGATGCTTTCTATTGGTAGGATCCATTGGTGAAGGCAACAAATGTTCCCTCCTATTTCCTTGTGACACATGCCCCATAATGAGCAATGTCAGTAGTATCCTATTGTTACTGTTCAAAGTGACAGAAGATCTTTTCCCCCTTAGTTTTGTCTTTCGGTGAAATGTTATCATTGTACGCATGGAGTCCTTCTTCTGCTGGCTATTGACTGCTCATCACTTCAAAATTTCTCGTGCTTTGATAGCTTATTACCCCCCACCAAGGAGATTGGATTGAAGAGTAATTTTCTAGTTTTTTTTTTTATTTTGGTCGCGGACTGTCTCTGTCGGGTTTGCAAGTTTGTGTGGGGAAATTGATGCCATATTAGCATTGGTTTAACGTAGAAAACTTTATTTGATGTCGGCAAAGGGTTGCAGCTAACTTTAGAGCTCTCCAGAAACCCCTCTTGCAAAAGTAATAGATAATAAGTTGGAAGGTTGGGAGGGGTTCTCTTTTATTCATTCCTTTACAGAATAGACTAACTTTTACACTATGTACTGAAACCATGCGAGGATAAAGCTGTACAGGTTGGACTGATTGTGAGTAGGTAACAGGATGGTATGGTCACAGCTTTCCCTTATCAGAATAAAAGTGGTGGATAAGCTGACAAGTTTTGTGGCGACACGTTGCTAATAGTGGAAAGAAATCTCACTGGCCCAAAACAGCGACAAGTTAGTTATTTTAATTGCGCAGAAGCTGCTAGTAGTGCAGCGATATATCTATGTTTAGCAAAAGCTTGGAAATTCTCCATAGCCTTCCACAATGCGCCTTCCTTTTCGCATGCGCCTTCCTACTGGTCTCTGCCAGGAACTTTATATATTATTCGGCTGCAAAGGCTTTTCGCTTTGCAATTGTATATTTGGCAATTAGGTTTACGTTTTCATTCGGTTTGATTTTGGTCCTCCTGACTGAGAGTCTTGTTTATTCAATAGGGTTTCTTGTCCCAGAATTCTGCTTCGGTTGCTCCAGAGGCCGCTATTGCTTTGATCCTTACATTTGTTTAATGGGTGAATACTCAGTGGGGGTGTGCATTATATGTCCCTGTAGCAGCTTTCAGGAAAGCAGGAGTCATTAGATCTTGCATTATATATGTTTTAGTGAGGCTTCGTTGGATGGACGGTATCCACACATTTTCTTTAGCTTTTCCGGGATATTGATATTTAGGATTCTTGGGTTTCTTTACTACGATGATATTGATTAAGGTTGAGATATTTCATCGTACAGTCGAGCATGATTGGTTGCTGAAGTGACGGATGACATGGAAAGCCAATCGGATTATGTTACTGATTTATGCCATTGTATTGGAAGCTTTCATTAACTGAGCGTGGAAATGAGGTGCTTTTGTGACTAGTGCTCTAACATTTTCCTTTTCTGTATTTTTTTTATTAAATTTTAGGATACGCCGGATGGGGTTTTCTTGTTCCAGATTTGAATTTCTTGCTCTCCGGCGGCGCTTCCACAATAGACTTCTTGAGTCATGCTTGCTAAGGGCAGTTTTCACTTTTGGCTGCTCGACTTAGATTTGGAATGTTCATGGGCTTGGAACAATTTGTTTGTGCCAAAAAATAATACCGCATAGACTCATTCTAGCGGCCTACAAGATGTTAGCTGCAGTGCAGAAATCGCATTGGAACGCATCCGTTCTCCTTTCATTTCACTTCCAGTCTAGGTCTCCCTATCTTGTTATGTATCTGGCTTACTTTAGGGTAATAAAATTGACGCAAGGTATATCTCATGCTTATCCACGGTCAATGTCAGATATAGTGGCCTCTGACTCGGAGCCAGTGTTGGTGATCAGGACATCACTTCTCCTCACCGGGCGTGTGTTCTGGTCCAGGGACCAACTCTGGAGTCACCATGAGTTTAGAGGGCTCTGTCATGTGGTCTCTCTACAGTTGCTTTTTGGGAGGTGATTGACTGTGTAATCTTTAGTTTAGGTCTTTCCACGGTTTTAGAGCCTTAGTTGCACGGTGCTTTAATTCGGTTTTTGGCCATGGAAGGTGCTTTGGTCAGGGGAAGAGGATTTGTTTCTGTGACTTAATTTGTTTTGTGCCGTCATAGCTTTTGGTGCGCTAGTTGCGTTTCTTTTGAAATTATCTTCTCATGGATTGCTGTGGCGGAGAAATAAACGAACGACGTCCGATGCGCTATATCGAATGTGCGGACATACTTGTGCTGGCCAGATTGCGTATACCCGGATTGAATTTTTCAATCGTGCTGGGTGCAAGGCAACTGAGGTTGGAGCATGCTTACTCGGCCAAAAGAGGGGGCTTGAACTGTTGAAGGGTGCTTTGAATATCGTAAGTATGGTTACACGCTAAATAAAATTCAAAATTTGGGAAAAAAGAAAGAAAGAAGAAATTGAAAGTCTCTCTTTTTCAACATGTTATTGGACTGGGCTCTCCAGACCACTCATGAAGCTGTCTAATGATCTAGGCGGACGCTTTGGGCTTAACACATCATGTCGACTACGATCTATTGAGCTCATCAATGAAGCCATTGGAAGCAAAGGTGTTTACGCTGTCTTGCAATCCTTTCGATGGAAGGAACTTAACAATTGGATAAAGGTTACGCGTAATGTCGTACGATGACCCCCTTTCGATCGACCAATAATTGGAAAAGAATAGGTCCGGCCGATGGATGCGAGACTAACGTGTCTGGTGCGGAGTAAAGGCCATCCTAGGTGCACTGAAAGGCGTCAAAAAGAAGAAGAAGAAGCAGCAGCAGCAAAGATGCAATGTGCTTTACATTGCGATGGGGGGAAGCAGAGAACCTCCAGCGTGGTACCTCACCACTATGTCGGCGTATCGGGATCGCGATCTCGCTCGTTTTTAAACGTGGCCAATTCGTGGTACGAAGCACTCCGACAGAAAAGATGATGCTGTACCGATTGTTCGGAAGAGGTGGTACGTCCTTTCGGGTTGATATCACGTTGTTGCATCCGCCACGGCGAGGCATTTTCTCTCTTTCCTTTCCCCTTCTCTCTCTTTTTTTTTTCTCCCCCCACCTCTTTTTCCTCTCTGTTTCTGAGTGTGCTCCGTGTGAAATGTGGTCTGCATCGCAAGAGTCGAATCACCGCATTTCCCCTAAAACTCGATGTAACATTAGGAATGTGATGGCAATGCATATCGGTCTTATTTAAAAAAAAGAAAAAGAAAACTTGTCGCTGGGCATTAGCAATATGTTCTAATCGATTCATCTTCACATGAATTCACATGTTCAAGCCTGTAATGACGGCCAAAGTATCAAGTACTCAATTCTAACCTTATTTCTGGTGTACTTGATTCATATGATAACGATGCTTGGCCAAGTTGGTCCTGGTGTATATTTTGCACTAAGTCAAATGTAAAGGGACACTTACCAAAAAAAAAGTCCTAATTTACTGAAATTATGTCATTCAGTCTTAAATCTTTCTTTTTTGCCGATTCAATCCATTCGACGAATTTTGACTGGCAGACGCTGACGGTACGTCAGCCTTCTGGCGATTGAATATTTTAATATTTTTTTATGAAATTTTTTTTTCTTTCCCCAACTCCTCTCTCCTACGTCTAGTCGGTCACTGAAAAATACGGGGCGAAATACTCGATGGACGATGGCATAATTATGGAAGTTTAGTCAACGAACGTGGGAAAAAAAAAGGAGGGTTTAAATTTAAATTGGCATAATTATGAAAAAAAATAAAAAAAAAAAGGAAAAAAAAAAAATTGGCACAATTGTAATAGGTTTAGTACTTCTTTAATAATTCTCCCCAAATCTAAACGAGATAGCTCAATTTAGTTCGAATGTCAGAGTTTCGGTACTATCTATGTAGTCAAACGACTTGACTATAAATTATTCTAGAATTCATTGGCATCGCTTCATGAATTAACTTCACCACCCTATTATAGATTTAGATTTCTGGTGTTGTATCTTTGACAAATTCCAATGATTCTGGAGAAGGGCCAAACATAAAACACGAGGACCCTAACCCTGGGTTAAAGACTAACCAGACATTCAACCACAATCACTTTCCTTCTACTACCTATATATACAAGCTATTCTCAAATGAGCTCCTCACTACGAAAAACGTTATCTCTAGACAATTCCGGGGGCGGTCTTTCTAAGATCAGCTTTAATCAAAGTCTCTCTCTCCCTCTCACACACACACACGTTTTCCATATTTATCAACAAAATTAATCATATGAACATCCTCTTGCTAGTAAACCTCACTTCTTCTTGGATATTTCTCCTCTTTCATGGTAGGCCAACAATCTTCATATCCTCCGCTTATTCTCGCACTACTCTCTCTCTTCCCTTCCTTGTTGCTCACTATTTTTGTGGTCCCCGGTGGGCTTTGCATGGAGGAACACCACCATGAGTGTCGCCCGAAGCTAAGGGACCAATCGGTTGGCTATTGTGGGAAGCATGACCTCAAATGGCTTTCTTCTTCCCTAGCTCATAGAAAATTAGCTTCCTTGGCAACTTCACTTGTGCAAAGCCTCAATGTGCTTATCCTCGGCGCCGACCGCGGTGATCATCACAGCGGTGCCCCACCACCGCCAAGGAGATCCTCCACCACCCGTCCTTCTCAGACCGCAGCCGTGAAGGAGTCGGCCCGCTCAACATCATGTTCGAGCGGGCCATCGGGTTTCGCCCCCTTGGGAATGCCTACTGGCGCCACCTCCGCCGCGTCGTCAGCGAGCCATATGTTCTCCCCCAGGAGGATCAGCAGCCTCGCGGGGCTCCGGGGGCGATGGTGGCTGAGGAAATGTCGGAGAGGGTGTCGAGGGAGATGGGGGAGAGAGGGTTTGGTGGGACTGAGGGGGTGTACTGCAAGTAGGCTCTCAGAGGAACATGCTAGGGAGTGTGTTTGGGAGTGAGATAGGGTTGGAGAGACGAGATTTTGCTAAGCGACATGGTCAAAGAAGGGTATGAGTTGATATCAAAATTCAACTGGGAGGATCATATCCCGCTAAGGTTCTTGGACTTCCATGGCGTGAAGAGGAGGTGCCACGAGCTCGCCATTAGGGTGTCAAGAGCTTGGTGGGTCAGATTGTGGAAGAGAGGAGAAGAGGCGGGGGCTTTTCATGGCGGCAATGATTTTCTCAGTGCCTTGCTATCTTTGCCTCAGAGGACCGGCTCAGTGACTCGGACATGGTTGCTGTTTTGTGGGTAAGGATGGCTTTTAATCCCTCGACCTTTACATTATTTTCGATCCTTCTTGCTTGTACAAAGTTCATTATTGCACAAGAAAACTTGTTGCACACGATCGGGATGCAGATGCTCTGAATAGCTGAATTTTGACGGGCCGCATTTAGATCCGATGAAATTCAAGCAAGACTTGCAATACACTCACATGTGCTAGTACAGTACAAGCAATACGGCACAGTGTGACGTTGATAGCACATCGAGTGTATTGCAAGTCTTGCTTGAATTTCATCGGATCTAAATGCGGCCCGTCAAAATTCAGCTATTCAGAGCATCTGCATCCCGATCGTGCAACAAGTTTTCTTGTGCAATAATGAACTTTGGAAGCAAGAAGGATCGAAAATAATGTAAGGTCGAGGGATTAAAAGCCATCCTTACCCACAAAACAGCAACCATGTCCGAGTCACTGAGCCGGTCCTCTTGAGGCAAAGATAGCAAGGCACTGAGAAAAATCATTGCCGCCATGAAAAGCGCCGCCTCTTCTCCTCTCTTCCACAATCTGACCCACCAGCTCTTGACCCTAATGGCGAGCTCGTGCACCTCCTCTTCACGCCATGGAAGTCCAAGAACCTTAGCGGGATATGATCCTCCCAGTTGAATTTTGATATCAACTCATACCCTTCTTTGACCATGTCGCTTAGCAAAAATCTCTCTCTCCACCCTATCTCACTCCCAACACACTCCCTAGCATGTTCCTCTGAGAGCCTACTTGCAGTACACCCCTCAGTCCCACAAACCTCTCTCCCCCCATCTCCCTCGACACCCTCTCCGACATTTCCTCAGCCAATCGCCCCGGAGCCCCGCGAGGCTGCTGATCCTCCTGGGGGAGAACATATGGCTCGCTGCGACGCGGCGGAGGTGGCGCCAGTAGGTCCCCAAGGGGGCGAACCCGATGGCCCGCTCGAACATGAGTGAGCGGGCCGACTCCTTTCACGGGGCGGTCTGAGAAGGACGGGTGGTGGAGGATCTCCTTGGCGGTGGTGGGGTCGCTGCTGATGATCACCGCGGTCGGCCGAGGCTAAGCACCATGAGGCTCTTTGCACCAAGTGTAAGTTGCCAAGGAGCTAATTTTCTATGAGCTAGGGAAGAAGCCATTTGAGGTATGCTTCCCACAATAGGCCAACCGATTGGTCCCTTGAGCTTCGGGCGACCTTCATGGTGGTGGTTCCTCCATGCAAAGCCACCGGGGACCAAAAAGTAGTGCAACAAGGAAGGAAAGAGAGAGTAGTGCGAGAATAAGCGGAGGATATGAAGATTGGCCTACCATGAAAGAGGAGAAAATCAAGAAGAAAGTGAGGTTTACTAGCAAGAGGATGTTCATTATGATTAATTTTGTTGATAAATATGGAAAACGTGTGTGTTGTGTGAGAGAGAGAGACTTTTGATTAAAGCTGATCTTTAGAAAGACCGCCCCCGAATTGTCTAGAGATTAACGTTTTTCGAGTGAGGAGCTCATTTGAGAATAGCTTGTATATATAGAGTAGGTAAGAAAGTGATTGTGGTTGAATGTCTGTTAGTCTTTAACCAGGGTTAGTGTCCTCGTGTTTTATGTTTGGCCCTTCTCCAAATCATTGGAATCTTGTCAAAGATACAACACCAGAAATCTAAATTCTATAATATGGGTGGTGAAGTTAATTCATGAAGCGATGCAATGAATTCTAGAATAATTTAATAGTCAAGTCGTTTGACTACATAGATAGTACCGAAACTCTTGACATTCGAACTAAATTGAGCTATCCGTTTGATTTGGGGAGAATTATTAAAGAAGTACTAAACCTATTACAATTGTGCCAATTTAATTTAACCCTCCTTTTTTTTTTCCAATTCGATTCTAAACCTTCCATAATTATGCCATTTCAATCTATTTCGCAACCGTATTTTTTCAGTGACCGACTAGACGTAGGAGAGGAGTTGGGAAGAAAAAAAAATTTATAAAAAATATTAAAATATTCAATCGCCAGAAGGCTGACGTACTCGTCAGCGTCTGCCAGTCAAAATTCGTCGAATGGATTGAATCGGCAAAAAGAAAGATTTAAGACTGAATTGACATAATTTCAGTAAATTTAGGACTTTTTTTTGGTAAGTGTCCCTTTACATTTGACTCTAGTGCAAAATATACACCAGACCAACTTGGCCAAAGCATCGTTTATCATATGAATCAAGTACACCAGAAATAAGGTAGAATTTAGTACTTTACTTTGGCCGTCTACAGGCTTGAACATGTGAATTCATGTGAAGATGAATCGATTAGAACATATTGCTAGCCAGCGACAAGTTTCTTTTTTCTTTTTTTAAATAAGACCGATATGCATTGCCATCACATTCCTAATGTTACATCGAGTTTTAGGGAAATGCGGTGATTCGACTCTTGCGATGCAGACCACATTTCACGGAGCACACTCAGAACAGAGAGTGAAAAAGAGGTGGGGGGAGAAAAAAAAAAAGAGGAGAGAAGGGAAAGGAAAGAGAGAAAATGCCTCGCCGTGCGGGATGCAACAACGTGATATCACCCCGAAAGGACGTACCACCTTTCCGAACAATCGTACAGCATTCATCTTTTCTGGAGTGCTTCGTACCACGAATTGGCCACGTTTAAACGAGCGAGATCGCGATCCCGATACGCCGACATAGTGGTGAGGTACCACGCTGGAGGTTCTCTGCTTCCCCCATCGCAATGTAAAGCACATTGCATCTTTGCTGCTGCTGCTTCTTCTTCTTCTTTTTGACGCCTTTCAGTGCACCTAGGATGGCCCTTTAACTCCGCACCAGACACGTTAGTCTCGCATCCATCGGGCCGGACCCTCTTCTTTTCCAATTATTGGTCGATCGAAAGGGGGTCATCGTACGACATTACGCGTAACTTTATCCAATTGTTAAGTTCCTTCCATCGAAAGGATGCAAGACAGCGTAAACACCTTTGCTTCCAATGGCTTCATTGATGAGCTCAATAGATCGTAGTCGACATGATGTGTTAAGCCCAAAGCGTCCGCTCCGCCTAGATCATTAGACAGCTTCATGAGTGGTCTGGAGAGCCCAGTCCAATAACATGTTGAAAAAGAGAGACTTTCAATTTCTTCTTTCTTTCTTTTTTTCCCAAATTTTGAATTTTATTTAGCGTGTACCATACTTACGATATTCAAAGCACCCTTCAACAGTTCAAGCCCCTCTTTTTGCCGAGTAAGCATGCTCCAACCTCAGTTGCCTTGCACCCAGCACGATTGAAAAATTCAATCCGGGTATACGCAATCTGGCCAGCACAAGTATGTTCCGCATTCGATATAGCGCATCGGACGTGGTTCGTTTATTTCTCCGCCACAGCAATCCATGAGAAGATAATTTCAAAAGAAAACGCAACTAGCGCACCAAAAGCTATGACGGCACAAAACAAATAAGTCACAGAACCAAATCCTCTTTCCCTGACCAAAGCACCTTCCATGGCCAAAACCGAATTAAACACCGTGCAACTAAGGCTCTAAAACCGTGGAAAAACCTAAAGATTACACAGTCAATCACCTCCCAAAAGCAACTGTAGAGAGACCACATGACAGAGCCCTCTAAACTCATGGTGACTCCAGAGTTGGTCCCCTGGACCAGAACACACGCCCGGTGAGAAGTGATGTCCTGATCACCAACACTGGCTCCGAGTCAGAGGCCACTATATCTGCATTGACCGTGGATAAGCATGAGATATCCTTGCGTCAATTATTACCCTAAAGTAAGCCAGATACATAACAAGATAGGGAGACCTAGACTGGAAGTGAAATGAAAGGAGAACGGATGCGTTCCAATGCGATTTCTGCACTGCAGCTAACATCTTGTAGGCCGCTAGAATGAGTCTATGCGGTATTATTTTTTGGCACAAACAAATGAACCAATCCCTGACATTCAATCTAAGTCGAGCAGCCAAAGTGAAAACTGCCCTTAGCAAGCATGACTCAAGAAGTCTATTGTGGAAGCGCCGGAGAGCAAGAAATTCAAATCTGGAACAAGAAAACCCCATCCGGCGTATCCTAAATTTAATAAAAAAAATTACAGAAAGGAAATGTTAGAGCACTAGTCACAAAAGCCCTCATTTCCACGCTCAGTTAATGAAGCTTCCAATACAATGGCATAAATCCAGTAACATAATCCGATTGGCTTTCCATGTCATCCGTCACTTCCAGCAACCAATCATGCTCGACTGTACGATGAAATATCTCAACCTGTTAATCAATATCATCGTAGTAAAGAAACCCAAGAATCCTAAATATCAATATTCCCGGAAAAGCTAAGAAAATGTGTGTGGATACCGTCCATCCAACGAAGCCTCACTAAAACATTATATAATGCAGATCTAATGACTCCTGCTTTTCCCTGAAAGCTGCTACAGGGACATATAATGCACCCCCACTGAGTATTCACCCATTAAACAAATGTAAGGATCAAAGCAATAGCGGCCTCTGGAGCAACCGAAGCAGAATGGGACAAGAAACCCTATTGAATAAACAAGACTCTCAGTCAGGAGGACCAAAATCAAACCGAATGAAAACGTAAACCCTAATTGCCAAATATACAATTGCAAAGCGAAAAGCCTTTGCAGCCGATATATATATAAAGTTCCTGGCAGAACCAGTAGGAAGGCGTCATGCGAAAAGGAAGGCGCATTGTGAAGGCTATGGAGAATTTCCAAGCTTTTGCTAAACATAGATATATCGCTGCACTAGCAGCTTCCTGCGCATTAAAAATAACTAACTTGTCGCTGTTTTGGGCCAGTGAGATTCTTTCCACTATTAGCAACGTGTCGCCACAAAACTTGTCAGCTTATCCACCACTTTTTATTCTGATAGGGAAAGCTGTGACCATACCATCCTGTTTACCTACTCACAATCAGTTCCAACTGTACAGCTTTATCCTCGCATGGTTTCAGTACATAGTGTAAAAAGTTAGTCTATTCTGTAAAGGATGAATAAAAGAGAACCCCTCCCAACCTTCCAACTTATTATCTATTACTTTTTTGCAAGAGGTTTTCTGGAGAGCTCTAAAGTTAGCTGCAACCTATGCCGACATCAAATAAAGTTCTACCGTTAACCAATTTGCTAATATGGCATCAATTTCCCACACACACTTGCAAACCCCGACAGAGACTCCGCGACCAAAATAAAAAAAAAAACTAGAAAATTACTCTTCAATCCAATCTCCTTGGTGGGGTAATAGCTATCAAAGCACGAGAAATTTTGAAGTGATGAGCAGTCAATAGCCATGCAGAAGAAGGACTCCATG
Organism: Psidium friedrichsthalianum; assembly: GCA_019149425.1. NCBI lineage: Eukaryota > Viridiplantae > Streptophyta > Magnoliopsida > Myrtales > Myrtaceae > Psidium > Psidium friedrichsthalianum. The sequence continues at coordinate 13,946 of JAGVVM010021638.1, forward strand.
CGTACAATGATAACATTTCACCGAAAGACAAAACTAAGGGGGAAAAGATCTTCTGTCACTTTGAACAGTAACAATAGGATACTACTGACATTGCTCATTTATGGGGCATGTGTCACAAGGAAATAGGAGGGAACATTTGTTGCCTTCACACAATGGATCCTTACCATAGAAAGCATCAAGAAATATTCTACCCAACTCGATGGCCAATTTCTTATTCAAGAAACAGCTGTACAATTCCACTTTGTTGGCAATGACTATGCACCATTGGACTAATCGGTTACTCCTTGTGTCGGAATTTCAGGGTAGTCAAAAAAAAATTTCCTCAACATACAAAAAAAAGCTGAAGATCTCGGCAGGAACAGCTTTTCACTGAAGAGGGAAGCAAGCTTAAAATGTCTATTTCATCAAATTTTCCTGGCAATTATCTTACTCACATAAAGCAAATTCATATCGCCAGCCACCTTCAGACAGAATGGCTAATATCAGTGTTAATCAGGAGAGGGAGGTAGCAATAAGTCAGAAATGCACAGACAGAGAGCATCATGCTTTCTATATATCGGATATGACAATACAGCGACAAGTTTGTCGTACGCCCCAAACAACTTAGGAATACGTCCAGGCACATCAACTTTTGCAATATTGGTGTTCTATCAGGAACCATTCTTGTTGTCTTTCTTAATTTTCTTCTTCCTCACAAGAGGTTCCAATCAATTGGTTCTCTATTGACAAACATCCACTGAATGCAATACATCAGGACAAAAAAAAAAGAGCCATCATAACATATTTACAAACCTGAATTTTCGACCCATGCTTCTTCAGAAAGGTTCCACGAGCATCACTGCACAGAAAATATAACACCTTCCACTAATTCAAGGACCATTCACTCTGAAAGATACCAACCAACTTTTTGAGTAGTCACCTAGTACCTATCCATATAAACTTTCTTGCTTCCATTCTCACACTAGTTCCTAATAAGACACCTGGCCATGATCTTGGACCACACCTCCATTACGGTGTTCTACAGCAGGAAAACTTAACTTCATTGGACAGGATATCAATCATACGCCACCAACTCTTTCCCTATCATCACCCATTACCCCTTCTTCTTTGGTCGATCCAGGTTCTAGCAACTCTCAGAGTAGGAATATCTGAGACTGAAACTTTTTTTTTTTTTTGGTAAAGGCTGAGACTGAAACTTTGCAAGACCCTATTTTTTAAAAATGCTAGACTCGGCAGCATTGGTCGAAGCAATGAGCTTGAAGTCATCTGCAGACTTCGAGAGCAACATCTGCAAAAGGGTTGGTTAGAGATAAAAGAGCAATTGTTTTATTTCTGATATCAAAGAAAGTACTTATAGGCTTAGGGTTAAGCCTAACACAATTACATATTTGCCCCAACTTGCTAATACTAGTAATAAACTCAACACTCCCCCTCAAGTTGGAGCATACATATCAAACAGACCTAACTTATGACAAATATATGAAACTCGTCCACTTCGAAGAGGCTTTGTGAAAATATCCGCTAGTTGCTCTTCAGAACGTGTGTGCGCCAGCTGTATGTCCCACAGTTCACCTTTTCCCGAACAAAATGACAATCCACCTCTATATGCTTCGTTCGCTCATGAAACACTGGATTGCTAGCAATATGAATAGCAGACTGGTTGTCACAACAAAAGTAGATGATCCGGTCATAGGTAATCCAATTTCAGCTAACAACATACGAATCCATTGAAGTTCACCAGCGACATTAGCCATAGCACGATATTCGGCCTCTGCACTAGATCGAGAAATAACAGTCTGCTTCTTGCTTTTCCATGACACAAGATTACCGCCAAGGAAAACACAGTATCCCGAAGTAGACCGACGATCCATAGGACAACCAGCCCAATCTGCATCAGAATATCCCGTCACCTCCAATGACTCAAGGTTAGAATAACCAGCTGTACGAAGATGACCTTGATTATGGAACATAAGTCCTTGACCCGGAGCTCCCTTCAAATATCGAACAATTTGTAGAGCAGCTTGCCAATGAGTAGTACGAGGAGAGCTCATAAATTGACTTACCACGCTAACAGCAAATGAAATATCCGGACGAGTAATGGTAAGTATAATTCAACTTGCCTACTAAGTCGGTACTTCTCTGGATTATGAAGAAGTTCTCCGTTTTCATTATCAAGTCTCACTCCAGGATCCATAGGTGCTTCACCAGGCTTAGCATCATGTAAGCCACCTCCTTAAGAATGTCAGAGTATACTTTCGTTGGGAGAGAGCAATACAACCATTAGCATAGGCAACTTCGATACCAAGAAAATATCGAAGACGGCCTAAGTCTTTAGTGTTAAACTCTTTCTGTAGAAATTGCTTGAGTCGTTGTATACCTTCAACATCACTTCCCGTGATAATAATATCATCAACATAGACAACAAGAATAACACACCCTTTTAGAGATGACATACTAATACTGAGTGATCCACACTACACCGATGCATGCCAAAAGTGATAATCGCATCACTAAAGCGGCCAACCAAGCACGTGGAGATTGTTTAAGTCCATAAAGAGCTTTTCGCAATCGACATACCTTCTCCCCCTGAGCAACAAACCCAGGTGGTTGCTCCATATATACTTCCTCGTGAAGATCTCCATGAAGGAATGCATTCTTACATCAAGCTGATGAAGAGTCCACTGAGATCGTGCAGCCAAGGAAATAATGATGCGAATGGAAGGAATTTTGGCCACTGGAGAAAAGTCTCATCATAATCAATACCATAAGTTTGAGTATAGCCCTTTGCCACAAGACGCGCTTTTAAGCGCTCAACTGAACCATCCGGATGGTGTTTAACAGTAAGACCCAACGACAACCCACTAATTGTTTATTAACCGGCAACGGAACCAGCTCCCAAGTTTTATTTTGATGTAATGCAGTCATCTCTTCCTTCATAGCACAAGTCCAACCTGGATGAGCCAAAGCCTCCTGCACACTACTTGGCACAGACACAGATGCAAGGGATGACACAAAGACAGACATCTGAGGATTTAAGTTATGATAAGAAACAAAATGAGAAAGAGGATACCGTGACCGAGTACGATGAGCAATAGGAGAGGCTAACAGGAGATGGTGGAAGAGGATCGGAAGCTTGGACAGGAGATGGTGGTGGTGGAGCGCTTGCTGGTGGAAAGAATGGCCCCAAACAGGTCGAGGACCGCGTGTGTATAAACCTGAAGAGTCGGAGCTGGTGATCCTGGATCCGTAAGGTATCAGCAGAAATAGCTGGTTGTGTGGCTCTGACTGAAACAAAGGTGCGGAGGGTGGTAGAAGATCCATAGTGAATGATTCCCTGAGGGCTAACATCACGAAAAAATGATTGATGCTCAAAGAAAGTCACATCAGCAGAAATATACTCTCGACGACGAGAAGGACTATAACAGACATACCCTTTTTGGGTACGAGAGTAACCCACGAATACACATTTTTCAGCTCGAGGAGATAATTTGTCTAACCAGGAGACAAAGAATGAACAAAACAAACACATCCGAAAATACGAGGACGAATAGACCACAAAGGACGATCAGGATGAAGAACAGTATAAGGAATAGCTCCTTTCAACAACGGAGGATGGAAGGCGATTAATAAGATGACATGCTGTAAGAAGAGCATAGCTCCAGTAGGACTTAGGCATATGATTATGAAGAAGTAACACGGGCAACATCCAACAAATACGGTTCTTAACGTGTCATCACTCCATTCTGCTGGGAGTATGAGCAGGCAGGAACTTTGATGTAAATACATGAGATTCCC
>JAGVVM010021639.1:0-21886 GCA_019149425.1 Psidium friedrichsthalianum
AATTTATCATGATTATGATGTGTGTGGGGGTTATTGATATAGAGGTGTAGATAGAAATATGAGTTTAATTGGATGAGATCAATTATAGTGTGTGTTGGTGTGTGTTTGATATGTGAGTTTGGTGTGGTGGTTGTATATATATTATTTTGTATGTGGATTTTGGTGTTTGTTTTTTGTTTGTGTTTTTTGGTTTATATTTGAAACAATTCTTCACATCAATTATTGATCTACATGAATATATAGAATGTACTGTCACCGCACTGTTTTTATTTTTTGTTGAACAATTACTTCATTGTCAGGCAGCTGTGTTTCCCCAGGGGAATTAGAGAGCCTCCCTCTCACCCTCCCTCATCCCCTCGCCTCCCGATTCCTTTAGATCTCCATGGTCCCTCTATTTTTTTTTTTATTTCTGCGTTAATGTCGTGGGCGAAATGATGCGGCATTCGCTACGAAAGTAAGCTTTGAAGATCAAAGTGTGAATACTTCGAAAGAATGTGCTTTTTCCGTATCCACTTGCTCGCTTCGGCTCGAGTGCTTTGTCTAGATTATCAAGCCTCTCCGCATGTTTCGAAGCTTCTTTTTCCGTAGTCAGCAATCGATTTATCCGAAAGTGATTTGTGATCGGCCGGTATCTTTTTACTTCTATTCTCTCCCACTTAGAGTTAAAAACTAGATTTTGAACTTTTCTATCTCGATTTCAAGATATATCTGGGATTTACAAGAGTTTTCCGTATATTTTCAACCTATTTGTGTTGTTATAGTCTCTATACAATAATTATGCTTGAGAATACCGAACCAGGCACGTATCGCTTTTGGTTAAAGCTGTTCTGTAGCTACTTAGATTTTTCAAGTTTCGAAGATTCTTTCTGTATTCAGCAATTGATTTATCTAAAAGTGATTTTGTGATCAACTTGTATCTTTTTGCTTCTATTCTCTCCCGATTTAGAGTTAGAATAGATTTGGGTACTTTTCTATCTCGATCTTGAATATATGTTTGGGATTGACAAGGTGTTTTCCGTATATTTTCGACCTATTTGTGTTGTTACAGTCTCTATACAGTAATTATACTGAGAATGCCGAACCTAGGTGCGTACCTCCTTTTAAGAAAGTCGTAGCTACTGAATTTTTTAGTGTGTGCTCATCACTAATAATGATGCGATATTCAATGATCGGCCGGTGCTTGGATGCTATAATGACTTCATTTTAAGGAATGAATGAGTTTATGTATATTATACTAAGTTGATTTACTTACTTTGTGAGATTTTATTTTTATTTTGAAGTGATATACCTATCTTTGATATAAAATGAAGATTTTCCTTTTCAAAAAAAAATTCCAAAAAATCCAATAGTCACTTCTTCTTTTTATGACCATAAGATAGAGAAACTAAATTTTAAATACAAAGTACGAATATATGTATCTGACTTCTTTTACTCGTGGCTTCTTGCGCTTTTTTTTATTGGGCTAGTTTTACTCATAAATCTCTTTTTACTCTTAAATTTTTCTTTTAACCCGGCTATAACGATGATTAAGATTATTGTTTATATATAAATAGAGAGAGAAAGAGAAACATGCAGTTAAAAAGAAAGCCTTATTTTTTTTGAGAAAATGATACAAATGGCTGAACTTTGATTCAATATGCAATGCCGATCCACGAACTTTTAAGTTGATCCATATAAATAATGAGCTTTAGACAAATATCTATGAGCTTTTAATTTGTTTAAATCATATCAAACTTTGAAATATATTCAACTTAATCTTTAAAATATAAAAAAATATCCAAAACGCCTTAAACTTAAATTAATGGAATGACTATATTGAATATCTTCATATAATTTAGGGCTAAGTTAATATGTTTCAAAAGTTCATGAATCATATGGTCAAATTAAAATTTTAGGGACTTTATTGCATATTAAGTAAAATTTTAAGAATCATATTGATCAAATTAAAAATTCAGAGACATATTACACGTTAATCATAGTTTAAAATCATTTGGGTTATGATCTCAATTTTTTTTTTCGAAAAAGGACTTTAAATAAAAAAAAACCTAACATCTACGTCTCGTCGTCTACTTCTTTCGAATCTTTCCGCACATACGGCCCTTCACCTCACCTGAGTCTCTGCCTCCGGCCCCGATTTCCGCCTCTCTCGTTTCTGCAGCTCGCCGAGTTGCCGCCGATTACTTCACGTCGCCGGCCCCAGCTCGCCTTTGAATCCTCACCGTCGGTAGCTCTCATCAACTCAAGGTGTTCCTCTCCCTGTGTGTGTGGGGAATCTTGGGTTGCACGACTCTTGAAACTTTTGCTCGCGCCTGTCGCTGTGCAATTTTTCGTCGGACGACCTGATTCTGCTTCCTATGCCGGTGCTTCACTGCATAATTGACCCTATTTTCAGATTTGTAATGTTTCTGTGACCATATAACTCGAAAAAGATCTTAGTATTGTTCTCTTTCGTTGCGCTTTTTTCCAGATTTGTTTCACCTCGAGTTAATGGAGGGAGATAGTTGCAGTTCTTGCGAGGCATTGGATTGAAACTCGGGGTGCCCAGTGGGAGAATGGGAGGAAAGAAGGAGGAGAGGGGGAGAATCGAGGAGAATCGGGTCAATGTCGCGGTGGATGTGGATCACCATGAGGTTGACCCAGGTGATAGAGTTGAGAATGACGTTGATAAGGTCAATCGGGATAAGAAGAAGAGTAAGACAAAAGGGGAGATTCATGGCGATGGAAGTGAATTTGTAGCAGAAAATGTGAAGGGTTCTGTTGGTGATGATAACAAGGGGGGATGGTAGCGAGAAGAGGAAAAAGAGGAGGAAGCGAGAAGTAGGCGAGGGCGAGAAGGAACTCGAGAAGGCGGCGAAGAAGGGAAGTAGACATAGCAAGGGCACTGAAAGCAGTGGAGCTAGGAGTATCTCAAAGGTCCTCCAGATCAGAGAATATGAAGATGGACACATGCATCATGGCGACTTTGAAAACATGGAAGAAAGACCGCAGATCCAAACAAAGAAGGAAAAGAATAAGAAGCACAAAGAGGATAAGAAGATGGATGATATAGATGCAGCTCTTTCTCAGCAACTAAGCATTTGACAGACGGCAAACAGATACGGGAGTTCGGAGCAGAACAAGTCTTTGGGCAAGAAACATCAAGGAAATAAAAGAACCAGATCAAGTCAGTATAAGAGAAAGGAAGGAAAAGGGGAGTAGGGATACTGATCCTGTTGGGGATAACCCAAAGATGGAGGAAGCAAGTGGATCTTCTGATGCTGGTGATAGCGAAAAAGGATATTCATGAGAAGGAGAGGAGCAAGAGAAAGAAAACGGAAACGGATTGAGGAACAGGGTTACGTAAGCAAGTGGAAATATAGATAAGAAGCACATGGAATCTGAAGTAGATACTCGTTCTCAAATGACACTATGGGGGGTGAAGAGAAGAAGCCAAATAAAGTTAGGAAGCGCAAGAAGGAGAAGGCTTGCAAAAGATGGTATTGAAGCTAAAGATCGAAAAAGAAAACCAAAGAGAGTAAGTTTTGCTGAAAATGTTGAGGTTTTCCTCCCTTAGATGGTCGAGTGAGGAAGATAAATAGTAAGGATGGAAACCTTGTGCGGGGTAAGAAATTCGGAAAAGAAGAGATGAGCTAGTCAAACAGGCTGTTTATAAATATATAGAAGCTCATGATTTAGGTGAAGATGGCTTGCAGATGGTACTCAACTGTGGAAGACATCGCGAGGCCCAGAAAATGTTGGAAGGAAATTGGCGCATATTTACCTGGAGGCCCCTATGAAAGCGTCTATCATCGAGCTCATCTGCTATTTGAAAGAGGCGAGAATCGTACTTGGACTCCTGAGAATGTGAGCTTGGTCGCAAGTTTCATGAGCAACATGGGTCAGATTGGAGGAAGTTGGCTGATGCTCTTGGTAGACACAGGTTCATGTGAAGGATGACCGCGAAGAATAAAATTTCCATATAAGAAGTACCTTGGTCCCGGATGAGTACCAGAGACTATTTGGATCTAGTAAACATGGGACCTCCGTCTTAAGTCACGAGGAGAGAAAGTCAAAGCACGGCATGCTCCTTGGACAATATTGCCTGGGGGGCTATAAGTGGACAGTTTGGGCTCTCGTAATCATGGCTGTTTGTTGTGAGAAGTGGTACAAGCAATTAACATCTTCTATGGTAGCCGAGGCAGGGGCGGATACAGATGACTATCGGTTGCTCATTGCTCTTGTTGAAACTGGATGATTGCTCGATGGAGATGCTAGACTGGGACAAACTCCTTGAGAATAAATCTGGGAACCTATGTCGAAAGCGGTGGAACCAAATGTCATACATATTGGTAATCACTGGAGCAAGTCATTCCTGAGCAGGTGGAACTTCTCTCAGGGATCGATATGCCCTGAATGCTTGGAAACCAAGGGAGATTACGCACAACAAAGCTAAAGTTACATGACACCAACTTCCTTTGTTGAGGTAGTAAGGCTTTTTGAGCATCTCGAAGCCACCTAAATGTGATGTGATCTTGCATCTTGAATGGTGTTACATTGGTCGGTGAGTCTATCACGAGCCATATAAATGTAATGGCCACTTTCGCACTGATATATTCTGTATGCAATTTTGTTTTGTGAAGTTCTTGTCCAGCATAGGATGTTACATTCTTCCCCTTCGAAATGTATTTGCTTAGGTATGCTCATCCTTATATTGAGATGAAGTTTGCTTAGAGGAATTTAAGTTTATGTTATATCCGAGTTTTGTTTTTGTCTCATGTAGGAGAAGCAAGACTAAAGGTGCTTGATGTGAATCAATGGGTTGAGAATGGAGGGGGAAACCTTTAGAAGATGAATTCTTCTGCCATTGTGCATTATGTTTTCTGTCTGGTACAATTTTTGCTTAGGCTCTAATGAGAAATGAGCATAAATAGTGAAAAGCATAATGTCAATAGGTAAGCTGTAATTTACCTCTCTTCAACTTATTGAACCAAACTTTCCCTTCATTGCACTATCTCACTTGCTTTACTCATTTTGTTCCTTTCTAAATTTACTACCCGGAGCATAGCATGATAAAGGACAATAGATTGTCTGTTAAAACAGCAGATGTTGGGTAGCAGTTTTCATTCGTCAATTAGATGGCAGTTATCTTTAAATTTGTTTCCTTGTTTTACCAACTTTACGAATCAATTTCCGCAGAAATCTATGGTCAGGGAACTTCTGACAATGTGAAAATGGTCATGTAGTCAGGAATCTGCTTCATTCTTATGGTTCTTCAATAATTGCATATGCCTTTTGTAACTAGGTGTTCTTTTTAATAGCTTCTAGTTTAATGTTCTGTTCCACGGGCATGTGACCGGGGATTCTATTATAATCATACTTCCCTTTTTCTTATCAATGGATAAATCTCTTCGCTTATATGATTTTTGTCTCTCGTCTCTTTAGAAAAAGTGCTTTGATGAATAGGATTTAGTACGATGCTTATGAGATCGATGATATTTATTGTTGCAATTTGCAGTGAGCATCGAATATTCAATCCGATACAATCTCATTGCAGTTCTTAAGCGTGGTAGAGCATTTCATTCTTACAAAGAGAATGGTGCATTGGTTCGATTTTCGAAGAAGCGTTTGGCCAAATGCAAAGGCTTTAACTAGAGAGCTTTGGAGAAATGCATGACCTTTTAGTAATTGTAATTGAAAAGAGTTTTTGAGAAAATGCAAAGAGTATTTGGTAAAAATATGTGACCGAGACTTTTTCTTCCATTTTTATCCTCACTAAACTACTATATTTCACTTTCATTCTCAACAAATGAAAGAGTATATCAGCCTTTTGGTGTGATCAAGATTTAATTTTATTTTTCATTCTTCTCTTACTAAACTACTATAATTTCACTTCCATCTCTCAACAATTGAAAGAGAGTATATCGGCCTTTTGGTGTGATCAAGACTTTTTCTTCCATTCTTACCCTTGCTAAACTATTATAAGTTCACTTCCATTCTCAACAAATGAAAGAGGTACATTGGCCTTTTGGTGTCACCAAGACTTTTCTTTTAACAAAGTATCCAGCGGAATGTTACAATTTGCTATTGAGCTTGTTCATGGAATTACAGATAGATGGATAGAAGTAGGTTCTTACGGTAAGGGGGCATCATCAACTTTGTTATTGATTTGATCATCAAATAACATAATAATAATAAGAAGAAGAAGATAGGCCGGTCCCAGGTTGGACCTGTAACCGGTGACGATGGTTCCAAGGTCCTGGGCTGGTTTCGGGATCGATCGGTTCTCGATTCTAAAAACTAGAAATAAGTTCTAACATGGTAAGTTATAGGTTCATGATCTGAAGCCTTACCTTGCGACCCCAGCTTCCAAGAGTTCTTGCCCGGGGATTGCTCTTTCCATTTTCTCCTCCATCGCACGTTATGATAGCTCCATCATTTTGAATATATTCTCTTTGCATGATACTTTGCTTAAGATTTAAGCGGTTCATTTGACCATTCCAGCTTTATCCGATTCTATCCGTTACTTTCTGGATCAAGAAGAATAGATTTGATCGTGAGGATGTGATTTTCTATGGAAAATGACATAAATGATTCATGAACTTCAATTCAACTTGTAATATCAGATTTAAATTTTTGATTTGTTCAATATAGTCCATGAATTTTCGTTTAACGTGTAATATTGTTCTTGAACTTTTGATTTGTTCAATATTATTCATAAACTTTAATTCATTTTTCATTATGTGATCCATGAATTTTTTATTACTATCAAATGGTATAAAATATTACATTAAATATTTATTGATAATTCAGTAAAGACCACGCTGTTGTAAATTAAAATTTTACAGATAATCATATTATCAATTGAGTCAAAATTTAAGGATCATTTGTATTATTATCTATTTTTGCGAATGAAGCAGGGGTATTTTGGGGAGATAGCCATCTCAATCTTCGCCGACGACGAAAATCCCACTGGAAGCGCTACACGAAACCGTCGCCGTGGTGACAAACAACAAAAAAACACGCCCTTGGCACTCGCCGTCGCCCTCACACACATGGCGGCCACGCCGCCGCTTCCGACGCCGTTCCGAATTCCTCGCGCCAAATCTGTAAAACCTTCCTCCTCCTCCTCGCACGAGCCGTTTCAGAGCTACAAGCTCGGCTGTTCGTTCAGGTGCGAGGTCAAGAGCTTTGACCACTCTCAGAGCTGGACCACCGTCGATCGCTTCCCCGCTCCGGATCCGATTCACATCTTCCACGCTCCTCCGAGTTCTCTGACTGCTTCTCCGATGCAAATGGCGGCGAGCGGGCGCGAATCGTCGGGTAAGAGCTCGAAGAAGGTGTGCCTCTTCTACTGCTCGGAGACGAAGCCGCTCGCGGAGCGAGTCGCCGCTCAATCCGACGCCATCGAGCTCCGCAGCATAAACTGGAGGTATGCATGTTCGAAGTCCAACGAGCAATTGATTTGATGAGAGTTCATTTTAGCTGTTTTCCTTCCGAATTCTTTCGTGCTCATATGCATATGTGACTAGTCTAGATGTTGTTTGATTCAGAGTTTCGATTCGTTCTATGTTTGTGTCTCCAGAAAGTTTGCCGATGGGTTCCCCAACCTGTTCATACCCAATGCTCATGGAATTCGGGGACAACATGTCGCTTTTCTAGCCTCTTTTAGTTCCCCGGGCGTGATCTTCGAGCAGCTCTCTATCATTTACGCATTGCCGAAATTGTTCGTCTCTTCCTTTACGCTCGTGCTTCCCTTCTTCCCGACGGGCACTTCCGAGCGCATGGAGGACGAAGGCGACGTTGCAACAGCGTTTACTCTTGCGAGAATCTTGTCCAACGTTCCAATCTCGAGGGGTGGACCTACAAACTTAGTGATCTTCGACATCCATGCCTTGCCGGTTCGTTTATACTGGTGCATATACCCTTTTCACGCACCAATATCACAGAGCACGCGTACATCCATGATCACATCAAGTGGATGACCATTTCATGTCATTCAATCTCTTCGTGCTGAATACCATTTTCCTTATTTTCTTTCATGGATTTACACAGGAAAGATTTTACTTTGGAGATAACATTTTACCATGTTTTGAGAGTGGGATACCATTGCTTAAGAATCGTCTCCAGCAGCTTCCGGACTCTGACAATGTGAGACATCTACTTGTTGGCTTGGAAGATTTGTTTGTTCTTCTTCTCCTTGTGAATAATTTATCTGCTTACAGAGATCATTAATGTATTTAGTATTTTTATTAGGGAAACTGAGAGGTAACTATAATATGTCTCGAGATCTAAATGTTACTGTGTCCCAACTTAGAGTTAGCAGCATTACTCTTGCTGGTCTTTGTCATTTGGTGTTCATTTATATGGTTTCAGACAATAGTGCCAAACATGAGATGAATTGCCTAATGTTCTAGTTTTAAGCTTCCGCCGAACATTTTCTGATATTCTTGTGATTTCTGACAATTTATGCTGGTTCATTGAGGAGCAGATATCTATAGCTTTTCCGGATGATGGTTCATGGAAGAGGTTTCATAAGCAACTGCAGCATTTTCCAATGGTATGCATAAATACCGCTAAATATACTGTGTTCATCGTATTTGTTTGTGTTTTCTATCATCAAGAAATTTATTGGTAGGCTCTTGATAGTATGTCGTGCCCTATTTTCTATTGCTAGTTACTTGGCAGATATATGGCATTTAAGTAGTGGAACGTATTTAGTTACTCGGGCTATATATTTGATCTCTTCCAGAGTTTTCTAGTGAAGAAACATTTTGTAATTGATAGTTTTTCGATCGGACAGAAATGACATTGACAGAGTCCCTGAATGGAATCAGTTTCTGGTTGTATGTGGAGATGGCCTTGTTAAGTTGACCAATAATTCCAACTGCAGTTGGATTCTGCTCTTTTGATCTCATACCATCGTGTTATTTGGTAATTTAGTTTGCATGGCCATGTGCCTACGGGTTCCACAGCGACAGCTGAAGAAAATTTAAAGTTCCTTGTGCAGAGGTGGAGTTGGTTATGTGTTTTCCCCAAAATAGGGAGATGGCCTTTTCGATGTTTAATTGGTGTTTATCATTTAATGGAAACAATTAGAAGTGGTAACACTACACTGCAACTATTTCTCTTGTTAATGATCTGGAAAGCCAGTATGGAACTTAGGAGAAACACTATCTTCTTTATAGGATTACTAATATGCTTCAGCTTCATCATGCCATTATCTCCATGGAGTTGTGCTTTTGTTTTATGTAAGCTATCATCATAACCCCTCTAACCTTAATTTTTTTAGATTGTATGCGCTAAAGTTCGGGAAGGTGACCAGCGGATAGTACGCCTTAAGGAGGGAGATCCCAAAGGACGTCATGTTGTCATCGTTGATGATTTGGTGCAGTCAGGTGGCACTCTAGTTGAATGCCAGGTACTTGTTTTTTCATTTTTTCTTGGCCACTGGAGCTTATATTATGCAGACTACTTCTTTGAAACTTTCTTAATTTTCTAATTAAGAAAGTTGACTTGTATGAGGTGCATGTTAGGTGTGGAATCTAGGTATATAGCTCATATTCCTTTAACACGAGTCTTAGCCTCGTGGTGCAAACATAGATGGGGAGAATGAGGAGTAAAGAATATCATCATTCTGTTTCTGGACTTGGGGTGAGCTTTTCCAAAGGATGTAAGAGGCCTAGGTTCAGTTCTAATTAATTATGGGTTCAATTCTATGAATGCTCAATAGAGGAGGTCAGGAAAATTGAACATATGAAGTTATCTGTCATTTGTTTCTTCTCCATTAATGAAATGGGGGAGACTGATAAGTACGATACTAAGTGGCATGTTGCAGGGTTGGCTATTGGATAGTTTAATTTCGCAGGCAAACTATCTTACAGGCCAATGCTAATAAAGCAGGATAACCTGACTGGATGCCAACTGGGTCCAGAAGCTCCATTCCTCATTAAGAATTGTGCTCGTGAACAGTGACTTAGTGTTTAGGCTGATTCTTAATGTTTTTATGCAGAAACTGATAAGGAACTCTGCAAGAAATTCAATATTTCCATTAAAAAAACTAGGAGAAGTAATGCTTGATTCTATCAAATAGGAGTGAAAACATATTCAAATCCTAATGGATCTCAAGCTCTTAGATATTCCTAATTTGACAAGGAATATAACTCTAACTGTTATCTGAAGAGTAGCTCCTCTGCACACCTTGTATGAATCTTGGAAGATTGTTGCCACAACCCTCTATCATCAAAATCAATAAGTTCTTCCAATATCAGCTTGAGTTAAGTAAATTTCATTTCATAGTAGTGGAGGATTGTGGCAACAACCTTTGAAGACTTGGGGGTGCTAGATGAGGATTTACTATTTAGATAACAATAAGAGTTGTTTCTTGAGGATTATTCTATGAGAGTTCATTAGGATTTTGATAAGTTCCATTTCCTATTGGAGTTGAATATTGCGGTTCCTAGTTTTATTTGGAAAGGATTCTCCCATCCAGGAGCTTATTTCAACATGGAGCAGCGCTTAGTGGAATATTTAAATTCATGCTCTTCCTCTAAACTATTAATTCCTTTTGTGTAATTTAGGATAATCTGAAGAATGAATTCTTGTCATAAGACAATGTACACTGTGCATGCTACTGTGAGGAATTCTCCAATTCTGTGATTAGTAATCTAGTAAGGGATCCTGCTTCAGGCAGGTAAAGCAGTGGGAAATTAAGTTGTGCTGTGTATCACCACATCACTATCTTTCTCATACCTTGACATGATTTCTGGTGATTTCTCTTTTTCCTTATATTGCTTCTTTAATTAAATTTTCTCCAACTACTTTGCATAGAACCTGTTGGTCTCTTTTTGGATGGCTAGTTAACTTACTTCAAACCTTCTAGAAATTGTTGGCTGCCCATGGAGCAAAAAAAATCAGTGCTTACGTAACGCATGGGATTTTCCCCAATAGTTCGTGGGGGCGCTTTGACCATGACAATGGAGGTAATATTTGCATTGATTCAGACATGTCATACCCTTGAACTGATAACCTCTGCTTTTGGAGCAAATCTTTGTGAACAATGGTACCATTAGACATTCGTTTATTGCTGTGTATGCTCTTGCTTTTGTTCTTCGTTGCTAGTAAGTTATTATCCTTGTTCTTAAATAAGGACTACCTTCCCACTACATTGGATATGCTTCACAGGGAAAAGCTATGAGAATGTCCTTTTTTCAGATTCTCATCGCAGGGCCTTTGAGCATTCTTTCAGTTTTAACTAATAAAATGTCAAAGTTCATGGTGCCATCTCGAGGCATATGGTTCTTTAAGGGTATACTATTTGTATTTAGATTGAAGAAGAATCTGTTGCCTTCACTTGACCTTGCTGTCTGCATGGGGTGGGGGAAAATTATCATTGAGGGACTTGGTGAAATATTGAAGAATGTTTGCATCTCATATGTGGAGTATGAATCTGGATGCATGTATCAAGTTTTATCGTAGAAAATCAATATACGTATTATATGTTGTGAGATTTTGTGGGATCACAACCAATTGTTCTAAAAGTTTAAGCTATTAGATGAAGGCGTATCTTAATATTTAATTACTCCCATACCCCTCCCCCCTCCTGCACGCTTAGTTTGGTTTTTTTTTACTAGTGCTAAGCATGGATATATTTAATTGGAGAGGCAAATGGGGGTCTGAAGATATTTGAACTCAGAACCTCCTGCTCTGATATCATGTGAGATTTTGAGAGACCACAGCCAACTGTTCTAAAAGCTCAAGCCATTAGATGAAGCTGTGGTTTAATCTTTAATGACTAACATATATATATATTTGAATATCAAATTTGACGTTTATTCTTATCAGTTGACTGGAACATCTTATATGCCATATGTTTCTTTTCTGAATGAGATATAACTCGTCAAAATTGGAGCTCAAAAGTAGTTTTATTGCCTCTTCTTTTCATGTTCTGTCCGCTTATCCAGGAAATCCAGAGAATGGTTTGACCTACTTTTGGATCACGGATTCATGCCCTCAAACTGTGAATGAAGTGTTGAATAGACCACCATTTGAGGTTCTCAGCCTAGCTGGTTCTATAGCAGCTAGTCTGCTCATTTAACAGAATCGGAAATTTATGATCTGCTTCTTATGCGGCGTAGAAAACAAGACGGGCATTTTTGAGATTAAGACCGGAGGTAGGAAGCGCTTAACTTAGCATGTATCTCGTCCTTGAACCTCTCTTTTCCTGTATTTTTCCCATTCTCTTCTGTAAATTTTCCATAGGTAGGCCAATAGCTTGGGCTTAGAAGGAAATTTTTTTTGCTTCTCAACTAAGGAAATAATGCAGCCATGTAAGAGATGTCATCTTTGCAACCTCGGAATAACTGGTGAAGAATATTCCAAAAATGATTAGTTGATCACCTCTTTGCTTCTTTTGGGAATCAGGTTTAGATTTGATCGATGTGTGCTTCTGAAGCATCAAATCAGTTAGTAAAGCTCCTTTAGAATGCGCCACCCAGAGTATTACTCGAGCGGCACGCACTTTACATTGATTTATTTTAAATTGATATGGCTGTTATTAGGATTGCTATTGGCAGTGGCGAGTGTGATCTTGCTTCATTTCTCGAAGTTATTGCGAATAATTAGCTCCCTTTGGGTGCTTCGCCATGGAGAAACAGTTGGTCTCTGTTTTGGATTCCATTAAATTAGGAGGAAGACACCAGTTAAATGTGATCTGGCTCATTCGGCTTCATCCAGCCTCGAGGCATTTTCGTTCATGTAAGGTTTCCTGAATCAGATACGGGCTCTTACATGGTTAGCTCCGACCGTGTCAAGTATGATGACCCGCTTTCATGTTAGTGGGTTTTAGCCAAAATTGGTTGGATGAACTCTATCGATAAAGGTATAAAGATTTATGTCTCAATTGACAAAATTAAAAGGTTAAGATTGAATTGATAAAAGTGCAATATGTTGAGGATTTTCTAGATAATTTTTTCCATAAATCTTGTGATGACCTCAACAAAATTACTTGTTACAAAGAACATATTATTGTCACATCTAGACATGTAAATGTTGACTAATCTAGCTTGTCACTTGCTAAATTACTGAACAAACAAAGGAAAAGCTTGCTAAATTAAAGACTTCCTTACCAATCCATTTGGGGTCTTGTCTCTGGCATTCCCAAACTCCCTAGCCTTCAGAAAGTCTGGACTAGCGGGCCCGAGGATGTTCAGATTTTCATTAATAAATTGGTTGAATTGGTTTTGGGATAATGGCGTGAGAGATTCTTGAACTTCGGTTTTGTGTGGTATCCTCCTCAAACTTATTTTTGCACAATTGGATTCTTAAACTGTATGTTTGTTTATGTTGACCCTTTCCTTGAAAAAGTCGATGGAAATGGTGACATTGTCATGAAGTGCCACGTTGGCATCCACATGGCACCTAAATGGCAGTCCAACAACCCTTGTCGCTGGCCGAGGGCACACGGCCCCTTGCTCAAACCAGGTGAGGGCCGCGACGGCCTAACCCAGTGCCGGCTCTCTGTAAAACTAAAAAAAATTAAAAATAAAAAAAATCAAAATGAGGTTGATCACCTGATTAGACATGATCCTTCATCATCTGCTTTGGCTAATGGAGTGCTATGGCCGTGACAAGTGGCAGCAGAACCGGGTAGTTGGAGGAAGACCTCGTGATAAGCGCACGCGAGGTTGTTAATCCGAACCGGGTTCCAAAAGGGTCCCCAGCAAAAGAGGGGAAAAGGGAATAGACATCATTTCTCCTATCGAAAGTGAAAGAGGGCCTTCCCCTGTCTTCTGCCTATCAATGGAAGGAGAGAGCCTCGGGTCAGGATTCGAGAAGCTTCGAGGGGAGCCAACGCGGCACTTGAATCATATTTTCGTGAGCTTCTCTTACGGTCCAAGGACCCATGTATTGGCGAGAAAGCTAATTCCTCGAGTCTCAAGGTGGCCACTTTACGAGATCTGAAGACTACAGGGGAAGGGACCTTTGTATTGGGATAACACGTCGGTCTTCAATCCCCATCTTCTTGCTCACCCTAAGCATCTTTCGGCATCGGAGCGAGGTTGCGATCCCAAGACCTATGTATAATAGGCTCACTAGGAGCCTGTACGGTAACCATTCTAGTTCTCAAATTCTGTTTTCAAAACAAAAAAAGGATGAGAATCCTTTTTGATAATGCAAACGATTTTGATTTTAATTCTATTATCAAGAATAGTTTGAAGCAAAAAGAAGAACAAAAAAAATGATTCTAAAAAAACACTTTTAAGAATCACAAAATACTACATCTCTTATTTTTTTTTTTTAGTTCTCTTGTCACTTTTCCCTCGACTTAAAACAGAATAAGGTTTCATTTTCAAAAAATAAAATAAAAAAATGGAAAAATTCTAAAACATCAGAAAATTTTTAGAAAATCCCTTAACTTTTTAATAGAAAAAGCTTAGATTATGCTAGTTCGACATCATTTTCATAAATTTGGACCTAGATTACTGATATTTCATAAATTTTGTTTTTCTTAGGAAACTCACAAACATATTTGAAATTAAACCCAAACTATACTCTCTAATTCCTTAGGGCTTTGTTCGGATTTTATGATGCAATTTATTAATGTCATGATCCTTAATTATGTATTTGATTTTATTAGCTATAATTTACCTAAATTTATATACTTTAGACTTAGTTTAGCTTTAAATTTTTTGGAAAAAGACAAAAATAGCCAGCGTGAAAACTTTGCAAGCTTTCGTTCTTAAGTTTTGGATGAATTAAGATTAAGATTTGATTTCTTTAAACCAAAAACCCACACCAATGCAGGGTAGTGCAATACATTTTTCTTGCAGAAACGAGGGTGTCACTCATGTTAATTGTCTGCTTGTTCAAAAGAATTGGATGAAACCTTACAATAAATGGCGAAAATAACTCCTGATAATTCTTGATATTTACTTTTATATTTTAATAAGCAAAATGTTATATAAGATAATCAATATGAATTAGTCTTCAATTAATTCAAAATGTAGGATAAAATTTCACAAAGTAATTATGTAATTATTTATATTAAATGACAAAAATTAAGGAGAACTTATTCCCAGGAATAAAAATTATATGTAGTTACCAAACGCATTTCTATTACCAAATACATTTTGATTATCTAAAAATTATCCAAAGAACAGAATAAAAAAAATCATTATTGCCCAAATCAAATTTTAAAATCAGAATGATTATCGCACGGATCCTAGACTTCCACCATTTTGAATGATGTCAAAGTCAGAGCCGAAACATGAAAGATTCGTGTTTCCCTCTAATAACGAACTTCCATCATGTCGTGCATCGGATCCAAAATTGCCAGGTCGCCTTAAAAAGGCCAGAAAATATCGCCTTACTTGACTCACTGGATGATAGAATTTCTTCACATATTTCATGCCCGAAGCCATCGTACAACCACTGAGCATTTTCTTTTCTGTTCCTACAAAATCGACTTTCCCAGTAGTTCTAACCATTAAAAAAATGACATCTTATGTATATGCTTCGACATCTCAATAAAGCGTTTGAGCAGAAAGAGAAGAAAATGAAACCTGAACAACTTCGACTTCATCTCTTTGCAAATTTCACAATGGAAGGTGTAAGGAAGGCTGATGTATAAAGTAAATGAAACAAAAGACAGCGCGCGACCCCTTCCATCTCGCTACACTTTGTGGGAGATCTTGATGTAATTTAGGAGTCGTTTTAGAGCCTTGCCACTGTCGATGGCCTCTCTGGCTCTTTCCAGGGCCATAGAGATGTCTTCTGCGCCCTCACATCCAAGTAAGTGATCCACCATTCCAGCATTCAAGACGATTCGATCATATGCAGGTCCTTTTTCTCCATGAAGAGCTGCTAAACCCAACTCTATATTCTTTGAGATCTGCATTAACAAGCCACATAAATATATTTCACGTTTAGCGACAAACATACTTGCCACATCAACATGAATTCGCATACCAAATGAATTATGTATTCAGTTGGCAAAAGGTGAGTTATGTCGACAAGAGGGATCCTTAATTCAAAAAAAAAAAAAATCCCAGAAATAACTTTGTAGTTGATAACAATATCCACCTTAATTTGCTATCGACCTTCATGATTAAACATGCATAACCCTTTACCAAAATAAAACTCAGCATAACAAAAGATTCAGAAAGATCACCGATCTGTCTGTTCTTGGGGTATCAGAGGGCTCAAAACCATAATCCTTGGCATTAACCTCAAGACTAAAGCTCTCCCGTGAGACCCCTGCCAAAATGATTGGCCCAAGAGTTAGCACTGAAGTGAGAACATAGTATCTTGTTCTTACTTGCAAATTTGAGACAGCTCCCAAATCTAAAAGAAGAAGATGGAACCACGAGAAAAGAGGCAAGTCTAACGAGGCCACTGAAAAGGAACAGACCATCAAATTCAAAAGCAGATGCTGTGCTCAATGAACGAAACCCTGAACAATAGTTCACAGGAAACCCTTTTGACACACTAGCCAATCGCAATCTTGTTGTCATGGAAAGCGCTCCTTCCTCTCCCTACACAAAAGAGCACATACAAATCCCTGCTCACTTAAATCAAGTTGATGAGATAACTGACCTTCAGACAGCCTTAAGAACAAAAAAGAAAGAACTAACTCATGACTGGCATCATCCACTATCTAATTCTCATTGGAAAGAATACTCTCTTACTAATGTGGGCATGCAGAAGTGATTTAAAAGAAATGCATCCCCAACCTTGACCACCAAGCCAGAGTGAACGCCTCTTCTCTTCATAAGCATCAGCAAAGGCTCTTCATAACCTTCATGATAGAAACCAGCAACAATTGCTTCCCTTCCAGTAGCCTGCAAGTAGGAAATATTTAGTGCTTTCTGACCAGTAATCTTGAATTAAAAGATTTGTTATAGGTAAGGTAGTTATGAAATATGCCTGTATTGATGCACAAGTGACACATAATTTTCCTGCAAGAATGCCAAAATGACTACTATAAAATATAATTTTTGAGGAGCATCTTAAAGCATCCATACCAGCTCTGGACCACAGAAGTGGATAACTGATTTTTCATTTGCTTAGGTTGTTATTTGAGAACTCAAAAATGCAAACAGGACACAACAAGCTCAATGGAGGACTGCTTAGTGCTTACCCTCACAAATTGCTGGACCTTCTCACTTGTGGCAAGTGGGGGGCGCTTTTTTATATGTTCTCTCAAACCAATTAATGAATATCTGCAGCTCAAAGATAGAGAAGTCAGAGTACACACTTTTCTGGTGCAAGTGAACTACATGAGATCTTTCATATATCAGAGCGCATTTTTTTGTACAAGGAATAATAAATGTTATACAGCTTACAAGCGAAAAAGGCAGGACATACACATGTAGTGAGTGGAAATGATGCATGTTGAAAGGAAAGGAATCAAAAGCGTGTCCAGTACCCTGGCCCATGCACAAACCCCATTGAATTTGAAATATTAAAAGGAAGAAGAAAGAGTAGACTGCACCAAGCCTTTAATTTATGAAAAAGAGCTAGTTAATCACATCTTTAATTATAAGATCGCAAAACTAAAGCACATAACTGGAAAAGGCACAAAAACCTTAAAAGGAAAAAATAATACAAATTCTAAATATAGATGTACCACAACTGGAGAAGGCACAAAAAAATTAAAAGGAAAAAATAATACAAATTCTAAATATAGATGTACCACAACTAGAGAAGGCACAAAAACCTTAAAAGGAAAAAAATAATACAAATTCTACAAAGATCTCTCTCTCTCTCTCTCTCTCTCTCTCCCTCTGTAGTATAGACATACCACAACAATTCCCTCGACGTCAGTGTGAGATTTTGTGGGACCACCACCAACTATTCTAAAAGGTTAAGCTATTAGATGAAGGTGTGGTTTAATATTTAATTACTTCAACACTCCCCTTCACGCTTAGTCTGGTCCTTTTACCTAGTACTAAGCATGGACATATTTAATTGGGGAGGCAAATAAGAGCTTGGAAAGATGTGAACTTAGGATCTCCTACTCTGATAACATGTGAGATTTTGTGAAACTATTGCCAACTGTTCTAAAAGCTTAAGCTATTAAATGAAGGCATGATTTAATATTTAATTACTTCAACAGTTAAAAACTACAATATGCACATCATATTGGTGGTCATAAGCAGGAGCACTTATAGAGTCTTAGAAGCCATCATTTAAGGGAACAAGAATGCAGAGCCCCTATTATACTGCTGACGGGAAAGAAAAGAAAATCCCAAGAACCACGAGTTATGTGCCTCATCAATATTCTGGATCGCCAACTACTATAATAAAGCTATCCTTAAGAGTAACTACAGTAAAATAAGATATTGCAAAACATACAGAGACGGCCGAGCTTCGCGTTGACTAATGTATGCAAAACCAGCCTCTTCATCCTGAAGTTTCATAATATAAGGTTTAGTTAAATGGAAGAACAAGCAAAGACATAGCAATGATTGCCCAGTGACAGTCTAAGGATAACAGTTACCTCTAGAAGTGCTTTTGCCTGCAAAGTAGATACACTTGTATTTGCACCCATGAACTTCAGCATTTGCTCTTCCGTTATTCCTCCCTTCATATGCAAAGAACTTTGAGTGAACATCTAGGAGTCTATGTTCCAGAATAAGGGCTCTTGTCAGATTGTAATTATCATGCTGCTTTTTAATTTAGAAGCAACCTTCAAGAAAATTTTTTGAACACAGACTTCTGTTGATGGAAATATCAGCTTTACAATTAGTATTCAACTTTCGCAAAAGAAGATCCCAAGACATAGGTGATGAAAATACTTGTACAGGAAACCAACCTTAGGTGGCATCCATTCTACACCATGAAGCAAGCAAGATTCCCCATAACATGATCTAACAGCAGCCATGAACAGCGTGCTCCTAAAGTAACGTGTGTTTCCATCATAAGGTTCACCATAATGAGTCAAAGATCTTATATCAGCAACAGGAGGAGGACCTGCCCAGTATAATTGAATGCATTAACCATTACAAACCATGTATACCAATTGGAAACATGACTACTATTGTTCCAACAATTGATAATTGATAATCAAACTAAATCATGTACCAAGTTCATCATCAAATGCAAGGCAGTATGCCTTTAACTCACGATCTGTTTCTCTGTTCATACGTTGACCTATTAAAAATGCCGAAAGCAAGGACTCACTTACTCCTTCAGATAAGTTATCTTTTATTTTTAGGGGAAGAACATCTTTCAGAACACCTTGGACTTCCTCATATCCAAGATGCCCCCCTGCCAAGATTTCTCTGAGAGCACCAACCAATCTCATTTCAGTAGTATCATTGCCAGTGTAGTGAGGTCCAATTGAACTTCCTACTCCCAGTATAGAACCTTCAGGATCTGCTATAAAGATCAGATCAGGAGGTAGCACTCGAACTAGCATTGGCCAGAATGTGTTCATTGCGCGCTCTTCCCCTTCACTCCACTGGGTTGCCTCAGGAAATGAATTGGCACGTATTGTCATAGCGCAAAGAATGCCCCCATCTGTGCTTTGGACACTAGTTCTTCATTTTTAAGTTCTCCTTTAGCTGACAATGCATTAAAAAATAAAATAATCAGCTACAAGAGAATAATATGTAATTTTGTATAAAATTAATTCTCCTTAAATTGTACAGATTGCACCACATAGAAAAGGAACCATTCTCTTTTTATGCGACATGATGATAAAGCAACAATCACTAATGGTCGTCTAACCAAAAGAATATACACTACGATAGGCATGCAAACTCATTATCCCAAGTCACGACAGGCTTTGAGGAGTTAAAAATATGACATTGGTCATGTTGTGTTCAGAGAACACATGGAGGGCAAGAGACAGCAAAAGGAAAATGGTTGCAATATGTAGAAGTCATAAAAAACCAGCCTCCACTCCAAGGCAAGAACCAGCCTGCAGGCCTTGCCCTGGCTAGTAAAATGTACATGTCGTAAAGGTAACCATTCCATTCACAGATTCCTGTTCCCTTAACAGTAAGCAATGAGAATCATGTTTGGTACTCAAATAATTATGATTCTGATTCTGTTGAAAGAATTCAGTTTTAGCGATCAGAATCAGTTGTTTTAGGTCAAATCAGACCAAAAAAAGTTGGTTCTGAAAAAAAAAATCAGTTTTGACAATCCAAAACGATGATGAATCTCACATCCTTCACTTTTCCTTTCAATTTTTCGTCACTGTTTCTCTCAACCTAATAAAAATAAAAACAAAAAATTTTGAAAAACATTGAAATTCGAGTAAAAACTCACAAAAAATTAGAAATTTCCTAAATAGAAGCTTAGATTATGCTAGGTTTGGACCTCATTTTCATAATGAGGCCTAAAAATTAGAACAAAAAACAGTTTTCACAATATAATTTTTACATTATCAGAACCGTTCTGTTCGGCCAAAACCATCCGGAACGAATCGAGAAGAAATCATTCCGGCCCTCCAAATCAGTTTTTGGGATCAGAATCGTTACCATACGCAGCCTAAAATGTACTTGACGTTGGTAAAAGAGACCGGCTGATCTGAGCCGTTACACCAGCACATCTCAGAAATTCTGTTGCTTTACTCAGGACTAAGTATGATGCGTCCGGATCTTGTGAGGCATGCAAACACTTAAGACCTTGGCTAAAGCAATGAAAGAGTCAGGCTCTTTAGGATGTGTGTTGTTGAGGAGACAAAATCTGCATCTAGTCTAGACTCTGGAAGAAAGAGAGTGGTGTTTGCGGCCGATAGTAGATATCCAGGATTCATTTAGTGACATCTTATCCAAAAATCGGGAACAGACGTAAAGAAAAGTGGGCAAGGTGGAATCATTGTGATTGAGTAATAGTGCAAACTCTACTTAGTGGAGCATGGGACTCCACGATCCTTCAAAAACTTTCACCAATTCGAAAGCAAAAATGATCTTCCAAAGCCCAGTGAAGAGAAACTCGAAATGAGACGAAATCGCCACAAATAAGGGGTCTGACCCTGATCTTAGTATGGAATATCCAACAACCTTAAGGCGCTGGTTCCTGCGCTCACGTCCTGGTCTGCCGTCGGGCCGTTGCAAACCCCAGTCTTGAGCTTCGAGCACACGTCTGTTTCTGCTACGAAGTCCTCGCGTCGCGATCGAAGAAGAAAGGGAAGGATTCCGGACCTCCAAATCCGGGGCTCCAAGTCATCGATCCGTCGCCGAGTCCGGCGAGGCGCAATGCGCTCGTCAAGCGGGGCGGTCCTGCCTCCAACGGCGCGGCCAACGGCTAGAATGAGGCGTTCGCCGAGTGGACGCGAGCTGTCGACGCGGACCTTGGCGGTTGACCGAGAGACCGAGTGGAGAGAGAGCTGAGGATTGAGAGAGCTTTCATGGCGGATTGCTCTGTTCGTTGAAGGAGACGCCTTTGGATCGCCGTTGAGGAAGAGGAGGGAAAGAGGAAGTCAAGGTGGAGGGTTTGGTGGCGGTGGCTCGGTGAGGATCGTCGTATGTCGTAAAAACAGCTTTTGAGACAAAAATTGGTTGTCCTACCTAACTTGAAAGTTGTCTGGTTCACGCCACTCATGGACAGGTGGCAGGATTTGATTGGTAACGAAGCGCAAATTGCTACTTATTGCAGCAGGGATCTGATCCTAGTCCGATCGTCTTGACATGACACTTGTGGAGCAGGGGATCTGATCCTATTACCGTCTCTTGACATGACCATTTTTGCCCTTTCGTGCTTCATCCTTTGACTTGCAAAAGCTTGACCGAAGATTGATCGTAGTCAACTTCAACAAAAATGAAATTAGTACGGCCATTTAATGTCAAATAAGATATGCATCCACCCTAGACATGTCCAACGGCGTGGTCCGGCCCTTGAAAACCGCCGAACCGGCCCCTACGACCGTTCGGCGGTTACGGAACGCGTGAACCGG
>JAGVVM010021641.1:0-15061 GCA_019149425.1 Psidium friedrichsthalianum
TTTCTTTTATAATTTTTTAGGGAAGAACATTTTCAGAAACCACCTTGGACGTCCCCTCATATCCAAGATGTCCCCCTGCCAAGATTTCCCTGAGAGGCACCAACCAATCTCATTTCAGTATATCATTGCCAGTGTAGTGAGGGTCCAATTGAACTTCACCTTACTCCAGGTATAGAACCTCAGGATCTGCTATAAGATCAGATCAGGAGTAAGCACTCGAACTAGCATTGGCCAGAAGTGTTCATTGCACGCTCTTCCCCTTTCACTCCACTGGGTTGCCTCAGGAAATGAATTGGCACCGTATGGTCACTTAGCTGCAAAGAATGCCCCCATCTGTGCTTTGAGGGACACTATTCTTCATTTTTAAGTCTCCTCTTATGCTGACAATGCATTTAAAAAAAATAAAAAATAAATAAGCGACAAGGTAGAATGAGATGTAATTTGGTATATAATTTAATTGGCTCCTTGAAATTGTAATAAGATTGCACCACATTAGAAAAGGACAACCATTCTCCTTTTTGGTATGTCGACATGATGATAAAGCAAACAATCACTATAGGTCGTCTAACCAAAGAAGGAATATACACTTACGATAGGCAATGGCAAAATCATATCCCAAAGATCATAACAGGCTTTTGAGGAGTTAAAAATATGACAATTGTGCATGTTGTTTCAGAGAACACCATGGAGGGCAAGAGGACAGCAAAAGGAAAATTGGTTGCAATACGTAGAAGTAAAAAAAAACCAGCCTCCACTCCAAGGCAAGAAACCAGCCTGCAGGCCTTGCCCTGGCTAGTAAGGCTGCGTATGGTAACCATTCTCATTCTCTGATTCTGTTCCCTGGAACAGTAAAGAATGAGAATCATGTTTGGTAACCCAAATAATTCTGATTCTGATTCTGTTCCCAGAATCAGTTTTAGAGAATCAGAATCAGTTTTAGAGTAAAATCCAGAACCAAAAAAAAGTTGGTTCTGAAAAAAAAATCAGTTTTGACAATCACAAAACATAATGAAATCTCACATCCTTCACTTTTTCCTTTCAATTTTTTCGTCACTTTTCTCTCAACCTAATAAAAAAAAAATAAAAAATTTTGAAAAACATTGAAATTTTTTTAAAAAATCACAAAAAATTTAGAAATTCCTAAAAATAGAAAAAGCTTAGATTATGCTAGTTTGACCTCATTTTCATAAATTGAGGCCTAAAAATTAGAAAGAAAAACAGTTTTTCAAAATATAAATTTTGTACAGTTATCAAACGCGTTTCTGGTTCTCCAAAACTCATCCAGGAACAGAATCAGAAAAAATCATTTTAATCAGAATCAGTTTTTGGGATCAGAATCGTTACCATACGCAGCCTAAAATGTACATTGACTTTGGTAAAAGAGACGGACTGATCTGAGCCATTACACCAGCACATCTCAGAAATTCTTTGCCTTACTCAGGACTAAGTATGATGCAGTTTCAATTATCTTAAT
This sequence comes from Psidium friedrichsthalianum, assembly GCA_019149425.1. Classification (NCBI taxonomy): domain Eukaryota; kingdom Viridiplantae; phylum Streptophyta; class Magnoliopsida; order Myrtales; family Myrtaceae; genus Psidium; species Psidium friedrichsthalianum. The sequence goes on from JAGVVM010021641.1 coordinate 1,475, forward strand.
TGAAACATGCAAATCACTTAAACCATTGCTAACTCAATGAAAGAAGTCAGTCTCTTTAGGATGAGTTAAGAAAAGACAAAAATCTGCATCTAGTCTAGACTCTAGAGAAAACAGTAATTTAAGGCCATAGTCAGATAACCATGATTCATTTAGACAGCTTAATCCAATAATCGGGAACAACGTAAAGAAAAGTGGGCAAGGAGAATCATCGTTGAGAAACACCCCAATCATCAAAAGGACGCATGAGGACTCCACGATCCATCAAAAACTAATAAACCAAATAGAAATCAGAAAATGCATCTTCCAAAGCCAGTGAAGAGCAACTCGAATGCAACGAAATCGCCACAAATACGGGAGTCCTGACCTGATCTTAGTATGGTATCCAAAACCTTAAAGGCCTGGTCCTCGCTCAACGGCCTGGTCTGCGTCGGGCCGGTGCAAACCCTAGCTTGAGCTTCGAGCACCGTCTGGTTCGGCCTACGAAGCCTCGCGTCGCGATACGAAGAAGAAAGGGAAGGATTCCGGACCTCCAAATCCGGAGGCTCCAAGTCATCGATCGTCGCCGAGTCCGGCGAGGCCGCAATGGCGCTCGTCAAGCGGGGCGGTCCCTGCCTCCAACGGAGGCGGCCAACGGCGGAGAATGAGGCGGTCGCCGAGGGACGCGAGCTGGCGACGGCCGGACGCTTGGCGTCGTTGACCGGAGAGACCGAGGGGAGAGAGAGCTGAGGATTGAGAAGAGCTTTCATGGCGGATTTGGCTCTGTGTCGTTGGAGGAGACGCTTTGGATCGACCGTTGAGGAAGAGGAAGGGAAAGAGGAAGTCAAGGTGGAGGGTTGGTGGCGGGTGGCTCGGTGAGGATCGTCGATGTCGTAAAAAACAGCTTTTGAGACAAAAATTGTGGGTCCTACCTACTTGAAAGTTGTCGGTTCACCGCACTCATGGACCAGGTGGCAGGATTTGATTGGGTAACGATAGCGCAAATTCTACTTATTGCAGCAGGGGATCTGATTCCTAGTCCGATCGTCTTGACATGACACTTGGTGGAGCAGGGGATCTGATTCCTATTACCGATCTTCTTGACATGACCATTTTGCCCTTTCCGTGCTTCACTTTTGACTTGCAGCTTGACCGAAGATTGATCGTAAGTCAAACCTTCAACAAAAATGAAATTAGTACGGCCATTTATGATCAAAATAAAGATATGCATCCACCCTAGACATGGCCACGGGCTGGTCACGGCCCGTGAAAACCGCCGAACCGGCCCGTACGACCGGTTCGGCGGTTCGGAACCGGAACCGGCCCGTTACGGAACGGGCCGGTTCCGGTTCCGAACCGCCAGCCCAACGGCTGGGGTAACGGCTTTTTTAGCCGTTGCCTTTTTTTTTTAAAATAAATTATATATCAAATATTTTCTTATAAATACCCCCTCCCCCCTTCATTTTATTCACAACTTCTCTCATTTTTCTTCTCTCAATTTCTCAAATTCTCTCAAATTCTCAATCTCAAATTCTCTCAAGTCGCGATACTCGATCCACTTTCATTTCTCTCGAAATTCTTCATTTCTTTTTTGTTGGAAATTCTCGAAAAATGGCAAGTGGAAGCCGTGGCGGGAGGGGTAAGAGCCCGATGGCGCCGATGGGATCGTCCAATTATCCTCAATCTCATAATCCTCAAGATTATGCATATTATGGCTTTGACGACGACGAAATTGAAATCGACAATGTTCCAAATGTCGAGCAGCCCGTTCCAACACAAGGTAGCATGAATCCTCCCACCGAAGAAGCGTCAACAACGATGGAACGAGAGGGGTCATCCGCTTCCTCGATATGGGAGCACTTCACGAAGGCGCACATTGAAGAAAAAAAATATCAACTTACTTGCAAACATTGTGGAAAAAATTACAAATTCGTAAGTGGTCAAGGCTATGGAACATTTCAACGGCATTTGAGGTCAAAACATCCAACGCTAGCTAGGATCGACACTTGTCAACAACAAATTTCCGGGTACGCCAAAACTAACGCTCCTCCTTTATTCCGTTATAGCGAAAATGTTTATAAAGAAGAATTAGCTAGATTTACGGCTGTAGAACATTTATCATTTAATTTTGGTGAGAAATTTGGTTTTAATAATTTTATACAAAATGCATGTACTCCACAAGCAAAACCCGTTTCTAGAAATACCCTTAAACGCCAAATTTTTAATTTGTATAAAAAAGGAAAAGAAGAATTAAAAATATTTTTTATGAATTATAATGGACGTGTGCATATAGGTAGCGATGTTTGGACAGATCCTTGGCAAATTCATTCTTATATGGGTATTACGTGTCATTGGATAGATGACGATTGGAATATTCAAAAAAGAATTATTGCATTTCGAGTTTTTGAGGATAGACATACGGCAATTAATATTTATAGATTAATTAGACAAGTTTTAGAAGAATATTGTTTGGTTGAAAAAGTTTTTTCTATTGGTTTTGATAATGCCGCTGCAAATACCGCTTCTATTGAAGAGTTGGAAAAACTTTGTAAACCCACTTTTGGTGGAGAATTTTTTCATGTTAGATGTGCTTGCCATGTTTTAAACTTAAGTGTACAAGAAGGTTTACGTTTTTCTCAACCCAATAAAAATCGCAATCCAATATTTATGGAGACATCCCCAAATTATGAAAGATTGGTGTAGATTTTGTAAACAATATGGAAAAAGGGCAAGAAGATTTTTAAGAGATGTTCCAACTTGTTGGAATTCCACGTACGAATTGCTTAATCAATCTTTTGAATATAAAGATTTATTATGTGCATTTATTTCGACTAATGTTCCTCAACTTGAGTTATTACCACAACATTGGGATATTTGCCAAAAAATTTTAGATTGTTTAAAAGTTTTCAATGATGCAACTTATACTTTATCTAGTGTTTATTATCCTACGACTCATTTATTTATAATAGAGTGTGTTAATATTGCTGGTGTTTTTGAAGAATATGAAGACGATGAACAATTAGGTGCAACTATTAAGGCAATGAAATCAAAATGGCTAACTTATTATAAACATATTCCTTTTATTTATTTGGTTGCTTCTGTTTTCGATCCACGTACGAAATTAGAAGGCGTAAAAGATTTTTTGACTATGTATTATGGATGTCTTCATTTAGAAATAGAATTAGATATTAATTTATTAAAAGGGATGGTTAACAACTCAATAGTAGCATTATATAATGATTATTATATTAGATATAACGCAACTGATATTGGATCTTCTTCTCAATTTAGTCGCGTAGAAAACGAGAGCGGAGGTAAAATGAGTATAGGGTATAAAATGCTAATGAGTAGGCAAAAAAGACAAAGGGGGCGCACGGATATTTTCGAATTTGATCACTATTTAAGCACTAACTTTGAGACTAACTCATTTGCAAGTGGTACAGATTTTCAAATTTTAGAGTGGTGGAAGGAGCATTCGAGTCAATATCGAATTCTCTCTATCATCGCTAGACAGGTTTTAGCAACTCCTTGTTCAACAGTTGCGGTTGAATAAGCTTTTAGCGCTGGAGGCAACATTTTGGACGATCACAGTTCAAGATTATCTCCGCAGTCTGTGGAGGCTCAAGCTTGTGTTGATGATTGGACGAAGGCTCAATATCGACAACAAGAGATGGATCGCAACGTAGAAGCCGAATTTTTCGATGATGGAGCGAGCACCATGATGGGAACCACCGCTGGAAGCGACGATTGACGATGATGTAAGTATGGGGGGTTATCAAAGGTAAAAGAACTACATGGGCTTTGATTCTTCTATCCCCAAGAAGATATGTAGGCACTTAATGATAATTCATTAAGTCAAGCCCTTTCTCTCTCCTTTTTTTTTTTCCTCTAAGTTTGATTACAATTTTGTAAAATTTTACATGAAATTTTATTACTTAAAAATTTGATTTTGATTTTAAAAATCAAAATTCCCAAAGTTTACAAAAAAAAAAAACCAGGCCGGTTCAGGGTTACGATTCCGGTTTGGAGCCAGAACCGGCCCGGAACCGGACCGGAACCGCCGGTTCCGAGCCGGAACCGGAACCGGTGGCCACGGTTCCGGTTCGGAACCGTGGCCACCACTAATCCACCCCCTCTCCCGTACTTTTCAAAAGGTCATTGAGAATTTTCTCGGGCCATAAGAGTTATTGATTCTCTCTGAGGTTTTATTTATTTCGCAAAAATAAATAATTTAAAAATATTTTACAAAATGCAATCGCTGATATCATTTACAAAAATAAATAAATGGAATTTTTTTATCGTTCATAATAAAAATATAAATTAATTAATTATTTTAAATAATATAAAATATTATTTAAAAATATTTTTAAAAATATTTATTTTTTTCGTAAGAACGAATGAGATCGGAATATCATTACATTTTCTAATGAGCATTCCTTATGGCTGAACACCTACAAAAAAGTGGGCCCGAAAGAAGGCCGGGCCGTGGCCCATGGCCCGCAAGCCTATATAACCGTTCTCTATTTTTTCCGCTTCGCCTTTTGATTTCACTTCCCGTCCTATTTCAAAAAACTCATCCACGCTCTCAGAAAACTCTCTCCTCCCAAACGCATCGAAAATGGCGGGAGCTCCGGCGGTCGTCGCCGGCGAGCAGCTGCCGGCGAGCTCCGTCATAGGCCACTGGGAGGTTCTCTTCTCTCGCTTCTTCGCCCTCGCTTGCCGGCCGTCCGCCTGTCCGTTGCTCGTCCCTCTTCGCGACTCCGACCGTCGTCGCCTCTCTCCCTCCGGCGGCACCTGGCTTTCGTCCTCCTCGAAGGCTTCGCTGCAGCTTCACTCCGGTCCGCCAGCGATCATCACCGTCTGCTTGGGGGGGAAGTTGCTTGTGAGTCGCTGTCTCGCTCATCTTCTGATTCTTCCTCTTTCGATTTGTTATCTTCATAATCGTTGAGTTCGTGACTGAAATGTTCTTCTCTGATGTTGAAATCAAAGTGATTATCGTTTTACAATGCTTGATATATGGAGCATTATGTGTTCGGTTGTGTGACTCTAAGTAGTTTTTGCGTTAACTACGGCGAGAGACATTGTGTGACTTTTCTTTGTTCTCCGTTTAATTTAGGTCGGAGATTCTTAACATCACCGGTGCTTTCACTGACGATTACACGACCAAACCGATTTCTGTGAATAAGTTTAGAGATGTTTTTGGTGCTGTTCCGTACGATCTGAAAATGAGTTTGATGCGGTAGAACTAGAAGCTGTCTATAAGCAAGATAATTCTTATTTCTCAATTTTTCTGTTTCGAAATATAAAGGTCGATGATCAGATGCATGAACTTCAATGGTTAAGGTCCCAAGGATTTATGTGAGCAGTGGATTTAAATTTTTTGATACATTGCGGGCACGAGCTACATTTTTGGAAGCTCTAATTTCTTTTTCAACGGAACATAGTTGTAATCTAGGTTCTTCAGTTCTTCACTCCTCATGAACTTCGTGGTAAATCACAGAATGGGGTAGTCCGTACATGATGTCTCTCTCTGTAAGACTACAAATCATCCTAATTAAGACTCTTAACTATTTCAGGAGCACCATTTAGTTTCTAAATTGCAGTTCTTCAGGCCGCAGTTGTCATACATGTCTGAATTTCCAGCAATGGCTAGCAGAGCTGTCCTTGTGAGCTACAGGGATTGCAGAAATGAGGCAAGCATTCAATCTGTTAGTTTCAACTGGTTGTATGACATGACGTGCATCCTAAAGCAAAAAATAAGGTTTTTGAAGTTTGGTTTTAGGGTAATTAATACCTACTCGTCTTGAATCCTAAGGAGTTTTTTAGTTCCTCTAGATATGATTTAGATCTTTCTTTTCCAAATAACAGCCACTAAGAGGACCATTATCTAGCGAAGAACAGTGAGAAAGAACAGGAAACTTCTTGTCCAATTATGACCTGGGCACCTTGCCTTCTCTTGCTTTGTGCTGGCAAAACAAACCCTGGCTCCCTTTTAGCTGTGGTAGGGTTTGCTCTATGACTTTCGAGAGCTGTTGTTTCCTTCCATTCACTCTATCGCATCTAGTAAAGATAATACCAGAACATGCCAGCAAGCCTTCTCCCTTCAAGGCCTATTGAACTAGATATAATACTTCTTTAGTTGTTGAACATCTGAATCATAGGCAGTTCTATAGGTACCTTTGCTTGGGGACAAAAAATTTTGAATTGGGCTTGGTTGAATAGAATGTCTTTTAGCCGTGTGAGAGATCAGTCCATGATGAAGGCAAAAGTCTACCTATGCCATCTAGCTCCTCATTTAAACCATTGGATGACCATGGCAATGATAATTCCATCCAACGTGCACACTATCGATTTTCTTGGAGATATACATATTTCATTGATGGAAATTTCTTGTGGAATGAGTTATTGCTCCGCTTATGTGATGTAAGAATCAACACATTAAGGGACATGTCAACTCAAGTGATATTGGATAAAGGCAGTTAAAAGAATGACAGATGTTTTGCTTTTTGCCAACCATGATTTGTAAAAGTAAAAAAAAAAAAAGTCCAAATCCCTTTTCATTTCCTATGAGTTGTTCAGCAGTTTCAGAAGTATAGAAAAATTGGCATGAATAACGATTTTCCAATGTCAAAAAGATTTCCCACCTCAAAAATTTCTAGTATTATACTTGTCTGAACTCTGAGTTATGTCCTCCACCTAGTGATAGGATAATCCAATGTAGAATATTGTTCACCCTAGGGATAGGATAATCCAAATGTAGAATATTGGTCACACATTGTATTAACTCATGTTTTGGTGGTTCGTGTTCAATAGTGCATGATGGACTTTTCCGTTTACTTGCAGATCCAGAAATTAGCCTTAAGATTTTCAACTACTTATGAAACTGATTCATTCACAAATTCTTTAAAGGTAATATTCTCATTGAGGGAGTTCAAATATATATTGTGTAGTTTACAATTTCTTACTGCATCACCCACTGTACTAGATTGACTGCATTCAATTGCCATACACGCAGGAGATCTTGAAAGACACCACTGAAATTGAACAGCCAACTACTCACGTGGCATCTCAAATATCTGTGCATTCTGATTTCACATCCTATTCTCCTTACAGGTGGAAAGGGGTCCTAGTTCCTGCCATACTTTATGTCTGTCTTTGCTTTGATAAATTATGTCTTCATGGTTGATCTACTTCCAACAATGAACTTGTCTTGTTGAGTTCTCAGAGTTCAGGAGGAAAAGGATACTGTTTCTTGCATTGGCATTCAGAATCCTGAAAACTTAGCAATCTTGGAGAATGAGTCTCAACAGTTCTCTTCAAACAACGAATATGCTTATGATCGTGATGCCGAAAATGGCCTTGCATCCTTTCCTCCAAGCTTTACATCATTTCTGACTAGTTGTTGCGCTGACCGCGAACAAGGTGAACTGGCTGCTCTCTCTTAAAGATAGGAGTATCCTCTCTTTGGCAGACTTTAATGATTTACTTTATTGAATAATGAAGCCACAGGACAATCAACTATACCTGAAGTAGTCGACCTCAAATCACAGATCATGGTAATATTTTTTCTGACTGAATGCTGCACGAGTGGTATCTCTCTGCAAGGTTAAATTATCAATCATTGATTAATGGGTTCTTCTGTCACAGAAATACATGGGAGATTCAGAATTCCAAGGTAAATCATTTTCCAAATCCACTGCCAATTGCTCGCTTATATTGCTTGCCATGCGTAGCTCTTTTGACTTCTTGCCAAAACAATCGGAAAAAGAAAAAGATAAGATTAAAGTTTATTTAAAATAACAGAAAATTGTTATCCAAAAGGACATTAGTTCCTCATTTCGGCAGCCTTTTTTTATTTAATTAAAAAAATCTATTCAATTTACCCTTTCAAATAGCTGTTGATAGCCTGCTCTGGGGACAGAGAAATTGCATGTGGTTCTTTGCGTTGTAACTTTAAAGATTAAACTAATCTGTAGAGTTCTCTTATGTTTTCATCAGAGATGTTGATTAGAGTGGACAGGGTCATCAGTGAAATTGGAGTGTGATATCTCATTGTGATTGTCACGGCTGTTGATATCCTTAGGGAGGCATCTGAAACCTTGGCTGCTATGGTTGGTCTTGAACCTTGTGGTTAACCGTCTAGAGTGTAGATCTTTTTTCCAATTTTTTAGCAATTCCTTGTTCCAGTATAAGGTTGTAAAACATCTGTGATAATCGAGGTCATTCAAGGGCAAATTGTTCCCTATGTAAACTCTGGCTCCCCTGGTTACTGGTTGGAATTATATAGGGTGATTTCAGCACGCCATGAGGACTTTGTGCTGAAAGTCCCAAGTTTTAGCTTTGGTTAATGCTTTACTTGGCTTATGCATTTTGTCCATTGTGCTCTTAGACTTTGGCATTACATACACCCATCTGGGAAACAATACGATGATGATGTCTCGTTCTATTTTTTTGAATCCATTATTAATATCGAGTCAACTTAAAACATCGGACATTTAGTCATAGCTCTGCATTTGAACAGATGATGAACGACTATTACACACTGAAATGCCCTCTTTACTTTAGTAATTTGGTGTTGGTCAAGAAATTTCTTTTGATTCATTTAACAGGAATCCCATTCACCAAGTCTTCCAGATTGTTCATTTTCTTTTCTCATTTACAATTCTGACTTCATTACTTTTCTTAACCTTATTTACTAAATCATGGTAGTTTGTTTGTTGATGCCTTAAGCCCTCCTTTTCGCCGATGTGCTCGGTGCTAATGCTAATGGTTTTGCTGAATCAGCCATTCAGACAACAGCTATTCTTCTTTTCTCTAGTGTAGCGTTTTTCCATCGTACAAGTTTCTCATAAAGCTGGTCGAACTACACCGGATCAATTTGCTTTCGATTGCATATTATGGGACGTGACTATGACCCATCATCGCCCGCTGCAGTCCTTGGCCTCCTCTGGAAATCACAGTGGGACATCAGGCAGACCCAAATTTGGTATTCAATTATGAAGTCTTGTGTGCACGCATACAAAAGCACAATGAATGAGCTTCCCCCCTTGTTAGCATCCTCCCAGGATTTATTTTCCCCGTTTTAGAGCAACTTCTATAAACAAATTCTAATGGAGTAAACAAATCATCATTTGAATCATCAAACATTATTCCTGGGAGTCCTGATTAAGGTAAATAGTTGAATAAAACCCAGTTTTGCATGTACATGAATTGAAAATTTTCTGAACGACTCAAAATCAAATTAAAATATCTGTCTTTCGCAGGATTCACATCGCATTAAGCCTTTGGATCCCACACCAGCAAAACAAGAACGTTACTGGTTGGGCAGCGTAAGAAGGGTCTTGGTGGATGATGCAAGACGCATATCACAGATAGACAAGAGACTATCCTCTATACTTCGCCGGCTTCCAGTTCCAGCAGATGCCAATCCTATAATCTCCCCCAAACAAGATCGCTTGATCACCTTTTTGCCTCAAGGGTATATAAGGTCTTCTCAGTCGGCCACGTGAGCTGAAGGTATATGTCATTTCGCTTCGAAACGAAATATAAAATTAACAAATCAAAGCGAAACACATGGAAAAAAAAAAATCCTCGATTCCTACATCGTAACAACGATGGAGGTGCTTTCTAGGGCCATGTCGACTATCTAGATCATTGAAGGCTAGCCGCTTTTTTTTTTTTGTTGAGTCCCTTAAACTTGGAGGACTCCGATCCGGTTCACAGGGCGGCAGAGCATGATTCCTTTGAGTATATTGAGAAGTGAAACGACGCTGCCATGCGGAAAACTCAAACTCGTAGAACTAGGTTGATAATCGGGAGATGAACTCGTGTTAATAAAAGCAAATACAAGGGCCCGTATCGAAGGTGGAGACTCCTCGGGTTTTTCGTCCGTAGGCAGGCTACGGCTCAACTCAGCAGTCGGTCGTCAAATCAATCGAGAGAAACCAGTCGGGAGCAGTATACTTTGGTACGACCTGGTAAGATTCAGGTTTGAGAAAAAGCATGGCTTCTTTGGACCGTCTATTTGATAGGTATCGGACTAAATCAACGACCCAGAATGCGAAATCTGCCGCTTATCTCTCCGATGATTATGTACAGTATCGGCGATAACTCACTTCGTATATGTCGTGCGTTTTCCTGATGCAGCATTGTTGATCTTGCGGTTCACATGCATCGCGCAGGTACCACACGAATAGCTTTTGGAATCGAATCCGTCCTAAGTTGTGCGACGAGGGAAAGCAAACAGCCGATTGGGGTGCCTGATTTCACCACGTTAGCAGCACAAAGTCGTTCCAGCTATTGGAGGTAATGACATATACGTTGCCTAAATTTTAGTTCAATTTGCATTGTAGTATCTAAACTTTAATTCAATGAGTAATGTAGTTTTTGAACTTTTGATTTGTTCAATGTGAACTCTAGACATTTGGTACATGTTCAATTTAATCATTGAATTATAGGAAAATATTTAATGTTGTCTTTTCATTAATTCAAATTCAGGTACAACATTGAATATTTTTATAAATTTAATGACTAAGTTGAATATGTTATGAAAGGTCTAGCGATCACATTTGAATAGATTAAAAACTCAGGAGCACATTATGCTAAAATTGAGGAACCGCGTTGAATGATTAATGGTTCGAGGCCACTTTGCACATTGGATCAAAATTTAAGGAACATTTGCATCATTTTCCCCGGCTATTATTAAAAGGAAAAGGCATGCATCCCCAAGGACCAGCAAATCTTAATTATTCTGAATTGGAAACATCAGCCTCTCGGTAGATGCAGATTAACAATTGTTGTGTTCATCAGAAAGTCGTAGGCATCGACGGAAAAACAACTCTATTTTTATTTAGGATGTAGTAGACAAAAGGACTCTTGAGGACTGCGATGAGGCAAGCCAAACGACATTGTCATGTACAAAACTTCAATCAATCCCACATAGCAACACCTTTTTCCAATCTCCATGACAATCATCACGAGCAATTGTTTTGCTCCTTTAAAGAGCTTAGCAGACGTAATTGTTTCTTCCACGCGAAGTCTGAATCGTGCCTCATCACCACGAATGGCTCTCGGCAATTGTCTTCCCCGGTCTTCTGATTCTGTTAGTAATGCCGAATCGCACATAAATTTGGCTAACAGAAAATTAGAATTACTGAGGAACAATTAGTTCTCTCGAATATCAATATTCAATATAAAAAAAGATAGTCTGCCTTTTACAAGAAACCCTAAACACCCTTTTATATGGTGTTAACCCTAATTAAAATAGGAACATAATATTACGAAAAAGAACTTAAAACACCTAAAAACCCATCTAAACGATACCGAAACGCGAAAATACATCGTCAAGTTCAGTCCATTTCGAGTTCGCCAACTTGGGGTGCATCATCCTCCTCTGCTAGGAAAAGATCCGCCCTCGAATCTGCTTTGTCTTCATTGATATTAGTCTCCTCAAGTTCTTCCTCATCCGCATGGTAGGGTGACAAATCCGCTACATTAAGGCTGCGTATGGTAACCATTCTCATTCTCTGATTCTGTTCCCTGGAACAGTAAAGAATGAGAATCATGTTTGGTAACCCAAATATTCTGATTCTGATTCTGTTCCCAGAATCAGTTTTAGAGAATCAGAATCAGTTTTAGAGTAAAATCCAGAACCAAAAAAAAGTTGGTCTGAAAAAAGAATCAGTTTTGACAATCACAAAACATAATGAAATCTCACATCTTTCACTTTTTCCTTTTAATTTTTTCGTCACTTTTCTCTCAACCTAATAAAAATAAAATAAAAAATTTGAAAAAAATTGAAATTTTTTTAAACAATCACAAAAAATTTAGAAATTCCTAAAAATAGAAAAAGCTTAGATTATGCTAGTTTGACCTCATTTTCATAATTGAGGCCTAAAAATTAGAAAGAAAAATAGTTTTTCAAAAATATAAATTTGTACAGTTATCAAACGCGTTTCTGGTTCTCCAAAACTCATCCAGGAACAAGAATCAGAAAAAATCATTTAATCAGAATCAGTTTTTGGGATCAGAATCGTTACCATACGCAGCCTAAAAGTACCGGATACTTTATACTCACCGGGCAGCTCAATCTAATAAGCATTATCATTAATTCGCTCAAGAACTCTAAATGGTCCATAAGCTCTAAGTTGCAACTTGCCAAACCTGCTAGCTGGAAAACGCTCTTTCCCAAGGTGAATCCACACTAGATCACCCTTTTTAAAGATAACTCTTCTCCCGCGTATATCCACCCGCTACTTATACTTCAGATCTGCTCGTTGATCTGTTATGAACTTGTGAATGTATCTCTTTAATCTGCTGGGCATGCTCATTCGCGTCTGGACTGAACTGCTTGAGAACTGGTAACGGCATGAGATCTAGAGGAGTAATTGGATTGCACCCATAGATTATTTCAAAAGGACTCTTGCCTATTGTTCGATTTGTGATCTGTTGTAGGCAAATTCTGCTAAGGTAACCCAAGTCTCATTGTCGCGGGCTATCTTCAACCAGACTTCGTAGTAAATTCCCCAAGCTTCAGTTGACAACTTCGGTTTATCCTCAGTCTAGAGATGATGAGAGGACTAAACCGCAATTCGGTTCCCAAGCGCCTCCAAAGAGTACGCCAAAAGCGACTCACAAACTTCATATCTCGATCTGAGGTCATAGACTTGGGAACTCCATGTAACTTAACAATTTCCTGTAAAACAAAACGAGCGACCTGTAAAGCATCAAAAGTCTTGTTACAAGGAATAAAGTGCGCCATTTCGAAAATCTATCGACAACCACAATTATGGAATCTTTATTCCGCTGTGTTCTTGACAATCCCAATACGAAATCAAGGCTCACATCCTCCCAAGGTGCAATTGGAACAGGTAGACGCATATATAAGCTAGCATTGGTACTTTGGTTTTTGCCACATGATAAACCCTGTACCTCTTCTACAAATCGAGTCATATCACGCTCCATTCGGGGCAATAAAAGTGCTCATACAACAAGGCCATCGTTCTCCACCCCAAAGTGCCCAGCTAGACCTCCTGCATAACTCTCAATAATAATAGATTCCCTCAAAGAACATTGAGGTATACATAGCCTATTGCCCTTAAAAAGAAAGTCTTTTCACAATAGAACTGCTGAAAGGTCCTATTTTGCACTCCACCAAATATCTCCAAAATAGGGATCATCAACGTACAAATCTTTTAAAGAATCAAAGCCAAACTCTCACGTGCATTGTAGAAAGTAAAGATGTCTTCTGCTCAATGTATCTGCTACTTTATTCAGCGCTCCTGCCTTATGTTAATGGAAAAATTGAAAGCCCGAAGAAACTCCACCCACTTCGCGTGTCTAGCATTCAGCTTATGTTGCCCATTAATGTACTTCAAGGCCTCATGATCTGAATACAAAATAAATTTCCTAGAAAATAAGGTAGTGCCTCTAATGCTCTAAAGCTCTCACTATGGCATAGAATTCATTGTTAAGTCGAATATCTTTTATTTGCTTCATTCAACTTCACACTGAAGAATGCCACAGTTTATTCTGCTGCTTAGGAAACCTCAAATACCAATGCTAGAGGACACACAATGCACATAAAAAAGCTCATTAAAAATCTGAAAGTAC
>JAGVVM010021642.1:0-12328 GCA_019149425.1 Psidium friedrichsthalianum
CCAACAAGGGCAGTAATAACCTGCGAGCTGAGATACGGCTACATCCCGATAACACTTAAATCTCACCCACTATTTCATCTCCATTCTAATCTTCATCTTCCCTTCTAAATCCCACCATCTTCCATTCTCATCTCCCCTTTAATTTCTCCATCTTCCCTTCTATAATCCCCTTCTCCATCTCCTTTCTAATTCTCCACTAACTCTTTTTTGCAAAATAATCCATAAAATTTTATGTATTTACAATTCAGTCCCTGAAGTTATGTATTTGCAATCAGTCCCTGTGGAAAAATTTCTTTTAAGTCCAAATCTTCATAAGGCTTTCGGCATACCCTCCCTCACGCTCAGTCCAACTGCTGTCAATTAAGCTCAAATCTTTCCGTCCTTTAGCCATAATAAAAATGCATGGACCGACAAAAATAAATATGCAATACATGAAAAAAATTAATTTTTGGTGAGAAAACTAATTCTCATTTTTTTTATGTATTTAAGTGAATGAATTTTAAAAGTCAGGAAGTTAGGTGTTAACATCATCCCAACAAATCGGTGTTCTGCACTTTCGACCATATAAAGCTTCAAAAGGAGCCATCTTGATGCTGGAATGATAGCTGTTATTATATGAGAATTCTGCCAAATGCAGGTGCTCATCCCAAGAGCCGCCAAAGTCAATGGCACATGCTCTCAGCATATCCTCTAAAGTCTGAATGGTTCTCTCTGACTGGCCGTCTGTTTGTGGATGAAATGCTGTGCTGAAGTTGAGTCTAGTACCCAACGCTCTTTGAAGACTCTTCCAAAAATTGGACACAAACCGTGGATCCCTGTCAGAAACGATGCTCACTGGAACCCGTGAAGCTTCACTATTTCATTAACATATCGTTTCGCCATATCTTCAAGTGAGAGGCCGAATCGATATGACAAGAAGTGAGCAGACTTAGTCAACCGATCGACAATCACCCATATAGCATTCTTACCGTTTGGTGTCCTCGGTAAACCGACGATGAAATCCATGGTAATGTGCTCCCACTTCCATTTAGGTATCTCAAGTGGGTGTAGCTGTCCACCTGGCTTTTGATGCTCAATCTTTACCTGTTGGCAAATAGACATTGGTCAACAAATTTAACAATATCTTTCTTCATGTTGACCCACCAAAATTTTTCTCTCAGATCTCTATACATCTTAGTGCTTCCTGGATGAATAGAAAATCTGGTGCTGTGGGCTTCCTGCAATATCTCCTTTTTCAATTCTACATCGTCGGGGACACAGAGTCGGTCACGAAATCTTAATGACTCATCGGCATGAATGCTAAAGTCTTCCTGCCTTCCAGCTTCAACGCCTTCTCTAATCTTTTTCAACTGAGGATCATCATTCTGTTTTGCTTTGATTTTATCTATCAATAAGGGTTGTACCCTCAGATTAGCTAGTCGGGCGCCAAGCTGGTGTATCAATACTTCTAAGTCCAGCTTTCGCATATCCTCCAGAATAGGCTTCTGAGAAGTAAGTAATGCTGCCATATTTCCAGAAGATTTACGACTTAAGGCATCCGCTACTACATTCGCCTTACCTGGATGATAATTAATGGACAAGTCATAATCTTTCAGGAACTCTAGCCATCTCCGCTGTCTCATATTGAGTTCTTTCTGAGAAAATATGTATTTCAAACTCTTGTGATCAGTAAAGACTTCGCATCTTTCGCCATACAAATAGTGACGCCATATTTTCAAGGCAAACACGACTGCTGCTAGCTCTAGATCGTGAGTCGGATAATTTTTCTCATGTGGCTTCAACTGTCTAGAGGCATAGGCTATGACCTTTCCATTCTGCATAAGAACACAGCCTAAACCTTCTTTAGATGCATCACAATAGATAGTGAAACCACCAGTACCTGAAGGCAAGGTTAATACGGGAGCCGACACTAATCGTCTCTTTAGTTCCTGAAAACTATGCTCACATTGATCCGACCACACGAATTTAACTCCCTTCTGAGTTAAGCGAGTAAGTGGGCTAGAAATTTTGGAAAATCCCTCCACGAATCGCCTATAATAGCCTGCTAAGCCAAGAAAACTTCTGACCTCAGTGACAGTGGTGGGACGTTTCCACTGAACAATCGCTTCGACTTTCTTTGGGTCAACTAAAATACCATCCTTCGAGATTATATGCCCAAAAAGTCAATGTGATCAAGCCAGAACCCACACTTACTAAATTTTGCATAGAGCTTCTTATCGCGTAAAGTTTGCAAGACAACCTCAAATGTTGCTCGTGTTCCTCTGGGCTCCTCGAATACACCAGGATATCATCAATGAATACCACAATAAATCTATCAAGATATTGCCTGAACACCCTGTTCATCAAGTCCATAAAGGCAGCAGGTGCGTTTGTTAATCCAAAAGGCATGACAAGAAATTCATAATGCCATACCTCGTCCTGAAAGCAGTTTTAGGCACATCATCTGCTTTAATCTTCAACTGATGATATCCAGAGCGGAGGTCAATTTTAGAAAATACTTGAGCTCCCTGAAGTTGATCAAATAAATCGTCAATCCGAGGCAAAGGATATTTATTTTTGATCGTTACCTTATTAAGCTCTCGGTAGTCTATGCATAACCTCATACTACCGTCTTTCTTTTTCACAAACAATACAGGAGCTCCCCAAGGTGAAACACTAGGTCGGATGAATCCCTTGTCTAAGAGTTCTTGCAGCTGTGTTTTCAACTCTCTTAGTTCAGCCGGTGCCATCCGATATGGTGCCTTAGAAATGGGTTTGATCTCTCTATCAGGAGGTAAACCAGGTAAGTCTTCAGGGAATACATTTGGAAAGTCTTGAACAACGGGAACATTCTCCAACTTTTTCACCTCCTTATTTGTATCTTTCACACAAGCCAAATAATCACAACAATCCTTCTTCAAAAGTTTTCTTGCTTGCAAAGCTGAGATAAGTCTCAAAAAAATAACCTTACAACTTCCCGAGAAAGAGAATTCAACTTGATTTGGGGGTCGAAAAATAACCTTTTTCGCATAACAATCAACAGTAGTATGATACGTTGATAACCAATCCATTCTTAGGATGATGTCAAAATCCCGTATATTTAATTCCACAAGATCAACATGCATCTCGACATCATCAATCCGGAGCAGACATCTCTTGAACACACGATCAGCAATAAAAAAATCACCAGTAGGAGTATCCACACGCAATTCACAATCAAGAGACTTATACGGCATATCAAGTTTCTTAGCAAATTCCACGGAAACAAAAGAATGCGTGGCACCAGGATCAAATAAGGTGTAAGCATATTGTGAGGCAATAGAAACATCACCTGCAACAACTGCATTAGACGCCGCCGCATCCTCCTCTGTCATCGCAAAGACCTTCCCAATTGTCCTTTGTCTTTGCTGATTTTCCTGTGGCCTGACAACTGGAGGTGCATTCTTTCGCATAGGGCAAGTGCGTGCTAGATGTCCAGGTCAGCCACATACAAAGCATAATCTGTTATCTATTGAAACATTCCTCTGCATAGGACAATTTTGTCGTATATGTCCTGCATTTCCACATAAAAAGCAAACTCCAGTCTTCCAGTAACACTGACCACCATGAAGTTTCCCACAAGTAGCACAAGGCTCATGAATAACTCGACTCTTCGCCTTTTCAGGCCTGCTAAAGCCCCTTTGCTTGATACCACCACCTATGCGGCTTTCTTGAAAGTTTCCAACCTTATGCTTCTTTTGTGGAGGAGCACCCGGGATGCCGCTCTGTAAGATCTCCTGCTCAATCCTGATCGCTCGTTCAAGCACGTCCCCATAAGTTGTCAATAGGAGGGACGCAAGTTCGAAACGAATCTCGGGTCGTAATCCTCTTTGAAAGTGCTCAGCTTTTTTCTTCTCATCAGCCATAAAACTTCCCGCAAATCTGCTCATTTGATTGAAACGGCCTGCATAATCCAAAACAGTAGAGTCGCCTTGTGATATTTGCAGAAAATCGCTCTTCATCTTCGATTGAAAGGACTTCGGGAAGAAATGAGCATTGAAAGCTGCCTTGAAGTCCCTCCAATGGATAGTCGCATCCTCGTCCCCAAAAGTGGTCTTTAATCCCTCCCACCAGTACTCAGCTTCACCCTCCAGATACTGGGTTGCAAAGTCAACCTTCTTATCCTCGGAAACTTCTTCAACTTTAAAAATTCCTTCTATTTTCCTAATCCAACGTTCTGCCAAAAGAGGATCGAACTTGCCATCATAGGATGGTGGCTTCGCTTTTCTAAACTGAGCAAAGGTGCAGCCTTGGTTATTCGCACGTTCAGCAACTCTAGATACATCAGTCTGGGTCCCTGGCCGCTGGCTTTCTCCTCTTGTGCCCCGCGAGTCAACTCTTGAATCCTCTTGCCTGCTTGTCGCAGGCCGGCCTCTAATACCTCGAGGCACGTCTCTGAAATCTCTACGAGGCGAGACAGGTGGTTCTGAGTCGGAACTCATAACTACCTGAAGTCATAAATAGATCATAACCTTAGTATCTAAAAAGATAACGCGACAAAATCTATCACACAATCTCACAACGTCCCATATCTATATCTAAAAATAATAATCTATGCTCTGATACCAACAAATGTCACACCCCGATCCTGCAAGAAAACGGGCATGACACGGCCGCCCTTTCCAAACAAAGGACGCAGCCTCAAATGGAATTCGAGTAACCACCTGATATTCAAATATATATATATATATCTCCATATATATTTGATAAAAGGTCCCATATTCACAGTATTCAGAGCTCATCTATCAGACAAAAGATATACACGCATATCTTTTTCATATCTAGCTTGAAAACTCACCAACTATATACAACTTTTCAAAAAAACATACACCCAACTATCCCAAAAAGCCCCGCGGCTATCGTTCGCTCGATCCTATTTGCGACCTGTCGATGTACCTGAAAGACATTTGAAATAAAAGAGTGAGCAACCACAGCTCAGTGAGAAGTACAATCTCTTCTAAGCGGATCGAGAAACTACTATGCATTTATCAAGTAAATCAAATATCAATTCAGAATAACAACAAAGTATCAATGGTTTAATCCATTGATTAATCTCATTAAATAAACTTTCGATGGTCTATCCATCGAATAATCTCGTACTCATCCCCAACTATGGTCACGTTTAACGCCGTGACAAGGCGACCAAGTTTACCCCTTTTGGTTAGGTCTACCACCTATTTTAGCCGGCGGTTCGGCTCAATGACGTCTTTACAGTATGCATACTACCCCCACCTTAATGGGTTCTAATCATAGGGACATGAGCATCAATCACAATATCAAATCCAGAAAATCACAACAATTCAGTTCCACAAACCAAATCCAGAAAATCACAACAATTCATATTCACAAGCCGAATCCAGGGCTTTCCTCAAAATAGTATTTCAGTCTCAATATAAACCATCATTCAATAAATCATATCAAACATCAAAGAGTAGTAATAGCTCGATCCTATTTTATGCAAGAATAATGCTTTGAAACATCACCTTTCTTTACCTTTTCAAGAAAATGAAACCATAATATGCTTGTCCATCTTTAAAGCATGATTTTTATAAATCCTTAGAAGAGAATGCACAACTCACCTTAAAACGTCAAAATCCAATGTATAACTCGAACTGCAAAGCCTGAAATCCTAATAAATTAATAGAAAATGACATTAAAGACTGTAGAAATACTCCGCTGACGGAAAACTTGACTAAACGACACGTAAACATCTATAACTCGACGCCTACGGGCAAAAAAAATCACTAATCGCGCGTCGGACAACCTGCGCGCTAAATTTCAAAAATTTCGTTCGGACAAACCGTAACTCCGATTCACGAACCGTCAAAAGCATTAGCTCCGCAACATCCTTAAGTTCGTTTCGTACAATATTCGCAGCTAGGCGACACCAAAATCAGGCCTTAAGACATCGCAACCCCAAAAACGTAAATTTTCCAGCACTATTTGCGGAAAAACCTTTTTCGTTTTATCCAAACGAACTCCGATTAACGCAATCTTGTAGTTCAAACGAAGCTCATTCGACATACTACAAAAGTCTTATTATGGTCGACCTCAAATAACGACAAAAAAATGAAGATATTGGGTCTTGAAGTTTACTGTTCACGCGCGCGTACTGTAGCGCCAGAATTCAAAATCATGTTTCGGGCAAACCATAAGTCCAAATTGAGTTCTGTAAAGTCCCACGGTTCCACAACACCCTAAACCATCATTTTCCCAAAGAATCTCAGCTTAACAACTTAGAAATCTGACTTCTCAGCTTAGTTTTTCTTAAATCCGAACTTGAATCTTAATAACGGAAAACATCCTAATTAGTCGAATAAAAAAGACGAATACGTACCTAACCTTCTAACACATAGTAAACGAGCTTGGCGAGACGTTTGTGGAGGTTAGTGTACGCACGTGCTCCTCTCTCTCTCTTTTCCTTTTCCTTTTCTTTTTTCCTTTCCTCTCTTCCTCTCCTTCTCTTCTTTCTTTCTTTTTTTTCTTTCTGCCGAAGGAAGACTCCCGAAGCCCCTTGCCTTTTCTACTTTGGTTTTTTATTGACTTTTTTTTTTTGGGTCCCACTTCTTTTTTTTTTTTGACTTAGTCAAAAAAAGCAAGATATTACAGGGCATGAGTACCGAAGGCCGATAAAAGAACCAGCTCCTTGTCCGCGTTTAATGAAGCGAACGCAGAGAAGAAAGCAGACCGAGAACCGTCACCGACGGAGGAGGTGATCGGCAGGAGATCGAAGCAAAACTCAAGGCTTCTAGAACGCAATCTGTCGGTGAGAGGATAAGATCAAAATGAGGCAAAACGCGTAGGGAAAATCAGTTTGCATTTTTCTGGAAATTGAGAGAGGAACCAGAAGCAAAAAAAGAAGAAGAAGAAGAAGAAGAAGAAGAAGAAGAAGAGAAAATCGAGAGAAAACGGGGAGAAAATCGAGAGGGAAAAGGAGAGATTTTCTTAGTGTGGACGGAGCACCAGTATCTACGCCTCCGTCACCGCAGATTTCCGCCGTTCGTCGCCGGTCGCTTATCCATTTCAAGGTCAGGTAAGCTCTCCCTGTTTCTTCCCCTGTTTTCATATACAAAGTACCGAGTTCGATTGATAAATCTGTGGCTGAATCGTTCGAATAGAAGCTGAACTACATAGTTTAACAATTATTTAGAAAGTCATAAATGGTGCTTAGGCTAGAAAATGTCATTGATTTTGAGTTTGAAGTTTTAGATCTGAGACGCCTATAACATGTTCGACAAAACGTCTCGGAGAGTGAAATTGAGAGTGGCTCACGATCGTGTTGGATTTGAAAGCGCGGTGAGTGAGATGTTGTTTTTAATTGATTCGATGAATTCGTGTTCGATTTTGCTCATATTTCCTCACCACATAACCAAATCTGAGCATTTTTTTTCGTTTCCTTTGTTCTGTGTTTTTGTACGATTATGGTTGATTCTGGCGAGGAACGATTGGAGCTAGATCATACGATTGTGGATGTTCAACAAAATCCATGTCCAGGTTCTCGTTATTTTTATGCATATACCTTCAATAGATGCTTGGTAGTGATTAGCCGGTGACTGTGATTTTGGTGATGGATTGTCGGCACGGTCCGGCGGCGCTTGTGATGGCTGGTGGCGAAGACAGATTAGCGTTGCCGATTGGAGGCGACGGCCGGTGTAAGTGATGTGTCGTCGGCCGAGAAATAAATTCGGGTGAAGCTTGAAGGAAGGGGCTCTTCACGAACCATGGGTGAAGAAGAGGCTCCCGGAGAAAAGAACCAGAGAAGTGGGGAAAAATGTAAAATATGTAAAATAAATGAAATAGGTAATAGAAAATAAAAATAGAAATAAAAGAAATAAAATGCGGGCAGAATTATAATAAGGCCGGGCTGAGGAATTTAGTGGAGGGGGCCGGGTAAGAGTTTAATGGGCCGAGTGAAATTGGAGCCCTCATTGGCCATTTGGTGACCGGGCCTGGCCTGTCTGGGCTTTAGACCAACCTGGACCGTTCGTATTCTAGTGAAGTGGGTCGGACCTTCTGGCCTGATCCGGATCATTTTCCGGAATTAAAATTAATATTTATAAAGAAATAAAAAATCCGAAAAATTTAGGAAAAAATTAGAAATTATATTTTGATTAGTTTTGCTGGATTTTAGTGGTAATTCTAGTTTAGAATTAGTTTCGGTTTTCCTAGGCTAGAATTGGTTTAAAACTCACGTAGTTTAGGATTTTAATAGACATTTTAGGTTTAGCATAAAAAAAATGTCCTTAGATAAAAATTGAACTCAAAATTGAATAGTTCTTAGAGCTTTACAATAGGCTCTTGGATGTTTTTAGAGGCAAATGCTAGGTCATTGTTTGTGCATTTACATTTTGATTCTACTTGATTGCGCACTTTTAATACATTGATTGGTTTTTTGCTTTTTGGCATGGTTAGGAACATTGCATGGACACATGAGTGGATGAGAACTTTAGGACTCATAATTGATGATAAATAAAGAAGACTGCACGGACATTTTAGCAAATAAATGATCAAGTTAGATAGAGGTACCCTATTTGTCTTAGAATCTGTTTTGGAAACTACCCTTTTTTTTTCGGTCCAGTTTTAGGATCTATCGGAGAACCTTTTTTTTTTTTTTTTTTAAATTTCATTTTTCAGCAAATAATGAGTATTAATAAAACGATTTTAAGTGGAGGGTCGTGGCGGTGGGATGCTGCGCTAGCCCTCTCGGAGGATTAGTCGAGGTGTGCGATCCGTACGGACGCTGGCCCGGACACCTTCGATACCAAAAAAAAAAAAAACGATTTTAAGTAAAAGATGAATAATAAAACTCACTATCCACCCAAAGTAATGATCCATAATATGAGCAATAGAAATTACAATCCACAAAAAATAAAGAAGGTGAGGCGAGCGAAATTGGATTTTTTTTTATAACAGTTGTTAAAAATTGATCTAGTTCCTAAGTACTTGGAACCGAGAACCGACCCGGCTTCAACTAGTTCCCCCGTAGTGGTTTGAATGGGAATCGGTTCCAAATCTGTTTTTCGAGTGGTTTGATCCAAATTCAAGGTAAATTCTATCCGGTTGCACATCTCTAAGTTTAGGTATTACACTAGTTGAATAGCTAATGTAACTAAGTCCTGAAATTCATTTAATATCTGATTCATAAAAGTAAAGTTATGTTCCATACTTTACTTAATATCTAATTGACCTACCAAAAATTGATTAGTATTGACTCCTATTGAAATTGATTTTGTAAATTGATATGAATTTAGAAAAGCCCGAGCTAAATCTTTGGCTTAAGTAATCCATTAGCCCTCTTTTGGGTGATTCACCCTTGAGAAGGTCGTTGACAGCTGTAACTTTCCCTCTTCTCACGGCACTCCCTGCACACCCGCCCGGCCTCTTTTCTCCTCTGTTTGACTAGCGAATGTAAGACTCGTTCTTACATTTTTCCATCCCCTTTTGTTTTCTTTGGTCTTGCTAAAAAAAAAAAAAGCAGGGTGGGCTAAAGTGCCCAGAAATGCAAATAACAAAATGTCATATTTGACAAATAATTATATGACAAGATCAATCTCATATTTTACAAATACAAATAAAAACTGTTCATCATCACAAAAGAAAATTATATAAAATGCTTAAGAAATAAATAATATACAACTCCTGAATACTGCATAGATAAATCTGAAAATAGAAGACATGTTCATGGAGAGCAGTTTTAACAGCCTATGTACTCATTCTCTTATAACTACAGATCTAACACAAGCTTGAGACGTAAGCAACCTACAAGACATAGCAACCTCAAGAAAAAAAAACAAGTGGTTTGCCTGATAATCAAGACCCATGGTCTAAGTACCGATGAAATGGCCTGAAAAGAGTACTCAAGTTGGTTTCAAACTAGATTTCCTAATTTCTTCGTTTCTTTCCCCTTGTCTACTTCTCGTGCTACTTTGGGACTGGAAGAACCTCAAAACAGAGTTGCAATCATCAGATTCGGTGATGGTCACCCTTGGACAGCACTGGAATGTCTTCATATCTTTATGAGGCTCCAGAACTCCTCAAGTAAGAAGCCGTGCTGCAATATAACAAAACCTGTTTGTTAGTCGGTGTCAATCTCATGGGAACGAATGTTTTGAGAAAGGAGGACAAGGTAGAGGTTTCATCGCAATATAAACAGATATGCGTGTTAAAATATAATGTTTTTCAATGACCCTTATTATTTATTTTTCTTTCCAATGTTCTTATAACAATTTTATCCTTCCTTTGAAACACCTATATCCAAAATAGGCCTAATTACCAGAAAATAGAAAAAAGCACCAAGATGGACGTCTTTTTAACTTACTGGGTTTCCCCCGCACTTGAGTTCCAATGATAAAACGAACTCATTAAATAAATTAGGAGCTATGGAAAGAGTAGAAGATTCAGGAGGAAAAGTGAATGATGATCTCCGTCCCATGCTACTTTCCATTCTCTTTCATCTCACACTCTTTTGAAGCAAAGTCGAAGGTTTCACGTTTGTACTCCTAGAGTTTCTAGTTCTATATTTCAAGAGTACAACGTGGTTAAGGGTTTGAGTTGTCCAATTCTTTATTTAAGGTAAGAGAAAGCTCTAGGCGCTAAGTTAGAATGATCTACATAGTACTCTTGACTTGGTTGCTTGATGATTGTTATTTTAAGTTAGAATTTTGATGTCAAGAGTGAGAAAGTTTCATCAATTGTGATTTAGATCGTCGTGTTCATTTGTTTTAAATCCATGAGTCTCTGTGTCTAGTTTGTGCTTAATCGATATTCATAAGATTCGATATGATAAAAGTAGTAATGTTGAAACTAAATCTCAAAGTGATATTTTTGAAATTGAACTAAATTATCGATTTACTAGCTAAGTATCGTTGATTAATCATTTAGTTGATTCTTTGAGTTGTCAATGTTCACGTTTTTGATTTTCTGAGTTGTCAATGTTCATGTGGTCGATTCTTTAAGTTGTCGATGTTTACGTTTGTTGATTATTTGGGTTGTCAATGTTCATGTTGTTGATTTATGAGCATGGAAAGAGTGAAGATATATGTGTTAAAGTACAAATACTTAATCGTTTATTAATTGCATGAGAAATGATAAAGAATTGTGATGTACATGTCAATTCTTGTGTTAAAGTAATATGTATGGCCATGATGCCATGTGAGGAAGACCTTTGCCACAATCGATACCCTTGTATGAGTATGTGTGAAAGATTCTGGAGTTAGCCATATGTTCTACTGTATGAGATAGTTCTCTACAAGGTTGAAGAGACACGAAAGTCCTATAATTTACACAAGATACAAGTCGGCTTGTATATGTTGACACTTGATTTTTGACCAATTTTATTTTCAGAAATTTTTAGAAAATTCATAAAAATTCATAAAATTGAAAAATTAACTTTAGGGATCTCAGCCAAGCTTAGGAAACCAATTTTGAGCAAAAAATAATTTTCCTTATTTTTCGTATTTTCCTGCATTTTTATTTTCAAAAATTCATAAAAAAATAAATAAAAAATGAGAAAATTGAAAATCAACTTTGGGAACCTCGGCCAAGCTTATGAAATCAATTTTGAGCAAAAAAAAATTTTCCTTATTTTTCGTATTTTTCTGCATTTTATTTTTAAAAATTCATAAAAATCAATAAAAAATGAGAAAATTGCAAAATCAACTATGGAAGCCTTAGCTAAGCTTAGGGAGTCAATTTTGATCAAAAATAATTTTCCTTATTTTTTTCATTTTTAATATTTTTCAGAAATTAGAAAAATACCAAAAAATTAATAAAAAATAGTATTTGAGGCCAGAAAATTACAAAAATAGTCTATTTTTAATTTAATTTTCTCTTCATTTTGGCTGAATAAATTTTGAAAAATTCAATTTGGATTTAGGGTTTCTTTATTAATTTCATTTTCTAATTATTTAAGTAATTTTTAGAAATTTCATTTTAGCTCTGTAATTTTTCAAATTTCATTTTTAGAGTCGTGTCATCCTCCTTTATTTTTAAAAATTAAAATCCAGTCCAAAAGCCCTCAGAATTGCCCAATTTCGCTAAAAAAGACCAGAATGTAATTTTTGATTTTTTAAATTAGTCCCTAAAATCACTAAAAATGCAATTAAAAATTTTCTAGGGACTAAATTGAAAATAGGACGACGTCACCCCCTAGATTTCGACCTCCTGAATCCATTGGTGGCAACAATTTTTGCAAAAAAGGCCATTAAGACTTTGGATTTTGCAAAATGGGTTCTCGGGTCGAATCTAAAAATTGGGGTTTTTTGCGCAAATACTGAAAAATGTCGGGGGAAAACACCATTTCAAATAAAAT
>JAGVVM010021643.1:0-11902 GCA_019149425.1 Psidium friedrichsthalianum
AATAAAAAATGATAAAATTGCAAAATAAACTTTGAAAGCCTTAGCCAAGCTTAGGGAACCAACTTTGAGCAATAAATAACTTTCCTTATTTTTTGCATTTTTTATATTGTTTAGAAATTAGGAAAATAATGGAAAATTAATAAAAAAAATAGCATTCAAAGCCCAAAAATACACAAAAATAGTAAATATTTTAATTTTAATTTTATATTCATTTTGGCTGAATAAATTTTAAAAATTCAATCTGGAATTTAGGGTTTCTTTATTAATTTCATTTTTTTGATTATCTAAATAATTTCCAGAAATTCCATTTTAGCTCTTTAATTTTCTAAATTCATATTTTTAGAGTTGTGTCATCCTCCTCTATTTTTAAAAATTAAAATCCAGTCCAAAAGCCCTCAGAATTGTCCAATTTCGCTAAAAAGGACCAGAATGCAATTTTTGATTTTTCAAATTAGTCCCTAAAATCACTAAAAATGCAATTAAAAATTTTCTAGGGACTAAATTGAAAATAGGACGACGTCACCCCCTAGATTTTGACTTTTTGAATCCATTGGTGGCATCAATTTTAGCAAAAAAAAAAACCATTAAGACTTTGGATTTTGCAAAATGGGTCCTCGGGTCAAATTTAAAATTGGGTTTCTCATGAAAATCATCTGAAAATTTCAAGAGAAGACCCATTCCTTAGTAGAGTTCATTCCCCCAAACCCAATTTTGACGTTAATTTTGGGAAATTTTGGCGAAATTAGGCCTAATTTGGGTTTCAAACCTAATCGGGTCGACCGGGTCAGATTGACTCGACCCGGTCAACCCATTTGGACTTCACAAACCAGAACCAACTTTGGTTCTGGTTCTGTGGCGCGAATGGATCAAACAAGAGCAGATCCTGAGAGATTCTTGGTTAATTTGAATGAAGATTTAACAAGACGATCTCGGAGATCTCGGGGGAGGTTATCGTGCCCAAGTAGAGTTTAAAGGAGACTGGAGAGGGAGTTGCCGGGGGGGATTTGGAAAAAGCAAAAGGAGAGGTACTGGAAAATTAAGTGAAGGGGAATTGAGGGGGAATCGGAGATGGAAACCATCACCGAAAGTTCACCTAAGTCTAGAGAAAGCGACTGACACCGTTTTCAGAGTTCGCCGACGCCGAAGGAGGTAGGTTGTAGTTTTGAGCTAAGCTCAACCCTTTAATGGCAATTTCTTAATTCGGCCATGATTTCTACTCTTCTTTTGTGATTTTTACTCCTCTCCCACCACTGAATTCCTTCGCATTTCATCTCTGCATCAATTACGTGTGAGGATCTTCATTCGAAACCTCCTACCTTCACTCAACTTTCGCAACTTAGCCAGCTTAATCTGGCAATTTAGAGTTCAATCAAAGACCGAGGTAAGTCTTCTGAAACCCTTGTGGTGCTTCCTGTAGAGCGAATTGAATAGTTATGCTCTGATTTAGTCGATTGAACCGCCATGGTTATTGACTATTCAAGCTGATTATTGCGAATCCCGGCGATGATTAGGGCTAGGTTTCTGATATGTTGAAGAAGATGCTCCGACGAGTCGTTTGAGACTGGTCTCGTTTCATTTGGTTAAAAGTTCACCGTTAAATTATCGCCGGAAAGTTACAGCCGTTCGTCTGGTTCCGGCTGAAGGAGGAAGACGAAGTCCAGTCAGCCGTTTGACTCGATCAAAAGCTGACGTGGATATGACGTGGCAGAACACGTCATATGCCACGTCGTTAAATTGACCGAGTCAAACGCCGACGTGGACGCCTCGTCAGCATAGTCTATTATAATAGTCTGAGAGGCCGAGATGGATCGAACGGCGAGGATAGTGCCACTTGTCACGATCAGCTTCTCTCTGGAAAAAGTTAGATTTCCAATCGAACGACTCGAGTTTAGTCAAGAGTTAATCCTGGCCGTAGTTTTTAGTAATAGGTATGAACGGTAGCGATTAAGTCATGGGGTCTAATCTCGGCCGTAGGTTTAGTGTAAAGGATTGGATGGTGAGATTTTGGCCACGTGGTGCATCCCTGACCGTAGGATTAGAACAGGTGAAAATAAATGAAAATAGAATAAAAATCTATAAAAATTTCAAAAATTCAAAATAATACCTAAAACTACATCGTTTTGAATCAATGTCTAGAATTGTGGGCCTCGGGCCGAGTTAGCCTAGTGGGCCGGGTCCATCCGACTCAGTCCACGTAATAAATAATAAAATATATAAAAATAATAAAAATTCCAAAATTAAAAAAAATAATAAAAAAAAAGAGAAAATCAATACAAAAGATGCGGTGTCGTTTTGGGCTTTAGAATAGGTTCGGGTTATCGGGTCAGTTCAACCCGACCCGGCCCGGGGGAATTAAATAAAATAATAATAATACGAAAAATAAGAATCAAAAATAAAAAAAGGAGAATAAAAAAGCAGAAAATTCAGAAAATCAATAAAAATTAGCAAAATAGAATATTTTAAATAAAAATAAAAACTGTGTCGTTTCGGCCCCGGAAAATTGTATAAAAAATAAATAATAAACAATAATAAATATATAATAATAATGATAAAAAAATCAAAAAATAAAGGGAAAATACAAAAAAATTGGAAAAATCTAAAAAAATAATAAAAATAAAAAATTCAGAATCATTGGGAAAATCACAAAAATTTTAGAAAAACATTAGAAAAGTCTAAAATTAGGAATAGTGGGAAAATAAAAAATAATAATAAATAAAAATGGGAAAATAAATAAAAAAGCCCATAAAAATCATAAAAAATTTTCAGAAAATATAAAAAGTGTCAAAAATAAAAGGGAAATTTTGAATAAATGAATAGGTAAATAGAAATAAAAAAATAAAATTTCAAAAAAGAATCAGAAAATTTAAGGAAATACAAAAAATAGAAGAAAAATAAAAAAAATTCTAGAAAATTTTGGGAAATTCTAGAAAAATTCTAAAAAATTGGAAGATAGAAAAGGTCAAAATTCCCCCCCCCCCCCAAAAAAATAGAAAAGTCATTAAAAAATCATAAAAACCTTAAAAAAATTAGAAAAATTCAAGAAAATTCAAAAAATTGGAAAAATCCAGAAAAATTCCCAAAAAATTCTGAAAATTAAGGAAAACCATTAGTCTGATCCCTTTTCACATTTTTAACCTCCCGCGCCGTGGGAAGTTACCATTTTGCCCTTCCGGCCAACTCGACCCAAATTTGTCCAAATCACTCTAGAACTTAGTTGGCATTCTTCTTAGAGTCCCGAGACTCCTCTAGGCTAAATTTGATTTGTCTTGACTTGATTTGATATGAATTCTCATTTTCTTGATTGTGCAACTATCCTTCATGATTGTGATTGATAGGTTAGCTTTCTCACTCGCATGATTCCCTTAGATCCCTAGGAGTCGCCCCATCCAGAAGAACACCTGCATGAATTCCTTAAGAAAGAAAATCACTCAACTTAGGTACCGAAAGAGCGTCGATAGCAATATTGACGTAACTAAGTCCCCGAATCTAGATCTCTGGTTTTCCTAGAATCGAACGATCTCTCCCAATCGTTCGATAGGATTTCCAATCATACCCTTCAATAAATAATTGGTGGCGACTTCGATGGCATGCACACCGTTCACATGTCACCCGACCACACTAAGGTCGACCTCGATTTATAGTTTTCCTGACGTGATTTGGTATGGGCCTGGGAGGGCCCGAGCTAAGCCCAGATGGGCCTAGCAATCCATTAACTCCCTCGGGATCCGGCAATCTCGGGAGGGTCGCGACAGAGAGGCAGTTACTAAGAGAAATATGATGGTAAAGAAAATTGGTACTGTTGACAATCCTGCTAATATGTTAAACAAGTCAATCCCTACCAACAATGGCATTGCTTGAACTTGATTGGCATGCTTGTTTGAGTTTTGCCCCTTTTCTGGGCTGTAGTGGCGAGGTGAATAAAAATTCTACTTTTATTTGAAGTGGATATGTTCTTTTGTTGCATCCCTTATTTCCTACATCGAGTTAGCTCACATAGGCTAAGGGATGTTGGGAGAATGTGTTCGACTTCTTGACTATCTTTTTTTTCTTAATTCAAACCAAGGTTGAGATTTGTTAAATATATCTTGAATTTTATGTACTTGATTCGGTTCATCACCCAACCCAACATATTATTTGTGCGGCCCAAAAGTGGAGAAAAATTTGAGATTTGCTCATGATGCGGAGGGTTGGGCCGATAGGGTTGATGTTGAGATTTGTTCTCGATATATATCTTGAGATTTGTACTTGATTCGGCTTGTCACCCGACCCGAGCAGATCTCTATGAGGGTTTAGGGGTACTATTTATTCTACAGCAAAGTTTTTCTTTTTCTTAGGGTTGATGTTGATGTGATCAACCTCCATAAATCTATGCTTTTTGATTAATAGTGGAATCTTATTTTGCCTCGCCCATGGATGTAGATCACCTTGATCGAACTACGTAAATCCTTATGTTTTGTGTTTGTTTTTCCTCGTTTGTTCCTTCAACAAAAACACTAAGTCATTTCTCTATTTTAAAATGCACTAGAGGATAACCACAACTAAATCAAAGGTTACTGGCTTGTTTGTGTCGTTAAGGATGGCCTGCATCGGCACATCCAGCCTGTGTATCTTAGTGTATCGGTGCTATATGGTAATGTCCCTCCAGATCTATTCTATCCACAAGCATTTTATAAGGATATGCTCTACTATTTCTACTTGCTAGTTACAAATAGGGCATAAAGGGTTAGGGATAATGTTGCGCCTGAAGAGATTGTCTTTGGTAGGTAGGGCATTCTGTGCTGTTTTCCATAAAAAGATTTGATTGGGGGGAATATGTGCTTTCCAAATTCCATTCCATAGCTTTCTTGATGGTTGATTTGAGGTGGTAGCTGCGTTAGGTTCTTTGTTCTCGGTCTCTTTACCCCTTAAAACATTATAGGCACTTTTAATGGAGAACTCGCCTTTAGCGTTTCCGTCCATTTCAGTTTGTCATCGCAAGGTAGGGGATTTAAAGGGATAGCTAGAATCTCCTTAGCAGTGTCCTCTTCAAACATGGAATTGATTTTCTGGACATCCCATACTCTTTCCTTTTCTTGGATTAGCCCTGAAACACTCAAAGGTTCCATTTGATTCACCATGCCACCAATAATATCCTTCCTAATCCAGCAATCCTCTCTAATGTTAACAGCCTTCCCATTTTCAATAGACCAGTGCACTGAATCAGCAAATTTTCTTTGCCATGTAGGATACTAAGCCAGCCCTAGGACGGTCTCGAGCCTTTCCCAGCTTCTAGGAAATTTATGTTAGGAAAGTACATTCCTTTCAAAATTCTGCTCCAAAGCGAGTTTTGATTCTGAGTTAATCTCCAAGCTTGTTTACCTAGTAATGCTTTGTTGAAAATGGCCATAACTCTAAAGCCTAACCCTCTGTTATCTTTTCTTATCTTTGGAATATCCCACTTGTACCAATGTAGATCAGATTTCTTTTCGCTATTCTTCCACCAGAATTTGGCAATCTTTCTTTCAATAGATTTGCAGATTGAAATAGGGACTTTAAATATTGACATGGCATATTGGGGAATAGCCTAGACTATAGAATTTATAAGTGTCTCCTTTCCTGCTTTGGAGAACATATTCTCTTTCCAGCTTTCTAGCTTCGTGTCTACTTGCATATTAGTCTAAGAAAACATCTGTTTCTTTGTTTCGCCCCAATTAGAGGGGAGACCCAGATATCTCCCTATTTTCTTAATTATTAGGACTCGGAGGGTATTTGCTAGGCTCTCTTGAAGTTGTAAAGGATAGCTTGGACCTATGAAGAGATCAGATTTGTTTAGGTTTATCTCCTGTCCTGAAGCATAGCAATATTGATTAAGGATTAATCCCAAGTTTTGGCACTCAATCATTTTCCCATCCAAAAAGAAAATAGAATCATCCGCAAAATAGGAGATGTGATAATGGGGGACAAAATCTGTTTAGTTTAATCCCTCTAATAGTACTATCTTGGACAGCCTTATTCATCATTCTAGATAAAGTATTAACCATAAGTATGAATAAGTATGGAAAGATTGGGTCACCTTGTTTAATGTCCCTTGAAGGATGGAAATACTGTAGAGGTTCTCCATTGAATTTCATGCTCATCGTGGCTGAGGAAACACATTTCATCACTCTATTTGTCCACCTCGTACAAAATCCCATGTTGGCTAGGCATGCCTCAAGAAAGTCCCACTCAACTCTATCATAAGCCTTCTTCATATCAAGCTTCTAAATAGCTTGAAACCTCTTCTTCTCTTGCGAATTCTTAGTTGGTGCAGGATTTCTTGGACGATCAATATGTTATCGTGGATTTGTGTTCCCCTACAAATGCGCTCTGTTCCTCCGCAATGATAGAGGGTAGCTAGCTTTTCAATCTATTTCTTAGAATCTTAGAAATGATTTTGTACGCAAAATTGTAAAGGCTAATCAGTCTAAATTGATCAAGTCTCTCAGGATTTTTAACCTTTAGGATAAGGGTAATATTAGCTTTGGGTTCATCCTTCCATGTCAAAAAACAATTTGACTTCCTTATAGACTCCTTCCTTGATATTCTCCCAATTCTGCTAGTAAAATAACCCATTAAATCCATTTAGTCCAGGTGCCTTTTCTAATCCATTCCAAAAATAGTTTTTCAGACCTCTTCTAAAGTAACTTCTTCGACCAGGGCTACATTCATGTCATCTGAGCTATTCTAAGGCATTATACAAGCACTAGATCAAAGTTTTGAGGCCAGATGTGCTGTATAATTCAACGAAAAGTTCGATGTCATCTCCTTCAATAAAGTTGGGTTTCTTATTCAAGTATCCTACACCATCACTTTTAGCATTGATATTCTGTTTTTTTTTTTTTTTTGCCTTCACAGGAAAGTAGTTGCATGGAAGAACTTTGTGTTTTTATTCCCCCCATTTTCAACCAATTCACTCTAGATCTTAAGCCCCAATACATTTGCTCCCTTTGCTGCACATTCTCCATTTGCAAAATAATCTCATTCTAGATATTTTTGCCTACAGCTGAGGATTGGCTATTCATGATCCGCTGGAGTTCAAGTTGTAACTTATGTATCTATTTTTTGTTGTTTGGGAACGCCTTTCTACTCCATTTTCCCATTGCTACTGAGACAGCTTTTAGAATTTCCACCAACTTAGCCCCTATACTTTCATTTTCCTTCCACACTTCTTTGATAACTCAGCCACACTTCTTACTTTGTAGCCAGAATGATTCAAACTTAAAGGACTTCTTTCTTTTAACTTCCTCAGTGGATAGGACTAGCAAAATAGGGTTGTGGTCCAGCCAACTATCGGTAAAGCAAAGACCTTTGCTACTAGCAAAGCCTGGTCTCCAGGCTAAATTACAAACAACTCTGTCTAATCTCTTTTCACCACGTTTTCCCCTTCTCTGTTGTTGGACCATGTAAATGCGTATCCTTTATTTTCAATATCCATCATCGCACAGTTTTATATTAGTCCTTTGAAGGATTGCATTCTATAGTTATCAGCCTCTCTTCTGTTAATTTTCTCCCAATGTAAAGAGTCTCATTGAAATCCCCAATTCAAATCCATGGAATGTTGCAGTCTAATTTCATTAGTCTGATTATATCCCAAACTTTGAGCCTCTCCTGATAATTTGCAGGAGCATAACAACAAGTTAGTCTAAAGACCTCCCCTAGGTTAGATCTTCAAATTTAATGTCAAGGAAGTCTTTGTAGCCGAGAGGACTTCCACGCCTACACCATCATTCCAAAATAGAGCCAAGCCATCTCCAATACCTATCGAATTAACCACCCACTGATTCTAAAATTCAACTCTTCCTCACATGCTAAAGAACCCCAATTTGATTCTTGGTTTTGGTAAAAGAAAATTTAATTGGGCCTTTCTTAAGCCAGGACGGCTCTAAGGGCTTGAACTATTAAGGGTGTGCCCAACCCTTAATAGTTCCAAGCTAGGATACTCATTTGTGACTTCGTGGCTTATTAGGGCAAGCCACCAATGCCCATAGGTAAGAGTCTTCAATAGAACTCACAGGGGTATCAAGTAACTTAGACTCATCCAGCAACATTAGCACCTGTTTCTCCTTGGTAGGGTGCAACTTTCTACCTTTCTTACTTCTCTACTGACTGGTTTTATTTGATTTTTCCTTTGGGAGCTGCTACCATGGATGAAGGGAGTTCTAAAAGGAGCTGTGTCTCTTTTGCTGATCTTGCAGGTTGTTGTGGCGATACGCAAGTAGGGATAATTCCTTCAACCTTACTTATCTTCCTTTTTCCCATTTCTTTGCTAGATTTTTCCGTCCTTCCAATTCTCCCTTTTCTCTCAGATAACAGTTTGTGGGGTTGGGAATTTATGGTGTTTCTAGAATCATTTCTTCTTCCATGTCTTCTATAGTTTACACCTCATAAAAGGATTTCTAGTAGGGACTGGGGGGTATTCATTTTAGTTTTTAGCCACGTCCCATATAAAATGTTTTCATTACTGTCAAACTTCTCTTCTACATAGGGGATCTCAACACAGTTTTAGCATTGTGGCAATTTTCCCAATGAAAAGCAAATGTGGGTAATCTCTCATATCGAAAGTCAATCCAGAGTTCTTTTCCCTTGTAGCTATAGATCATACTAGGTTCTAAAGGGGATAAAAGGTCAAGAGCTACTCTTGCTTTGCATAGTGCTATGCCTGCATACCCCTTTACTTCAATTTTAACATCCCCCACTCTCCTAACTTGCTCTGCAATGAGAAATGACCTCTATTTTTCTTCCTTCCACAGGCAACCCTTTGATATGGAGCCAAAAGCGCATGAGGAAAAGCTATAGCACTGGGGAACAAAGCTTGGTTCCCAGGATTTCAAGACTAAGAGATGCCGAGAAAATGACCAAGGGCCAATGTCAAGTATTTTGCATTTCTCCTCAATAGATTTGAAAACGAAGGAAAAAAGCCCTATCTCTAGGTGAGAACACTATACCTTTTCAGATTTTCTTGCCTTCTTCATGGTAGTTTGAAATGCCTGAAAGTTTAATTCAGGATTCCCATAGAGTCACCTAAAGACCGTATGTTCACCTTCTTTTAGGTTGGTTTTGGTAACCACATCGTCTACCATAGCTCTCTTATTTCTAGTCCATAAATGTGCCAGTTGATTACATAGGGTATTTAGCTGAAGGTCTTGATCCATACTGCTGCTCACTTATAGGATTACAAAGATGGGTTGCTAGAGAAGGGTCTTATACAAGTCGAAGCGAAGTATACTCAAGAAATAGAGGCTTGGACTACTAGGCATAGCAGCTTTGGGAGAGAGACAAAACTAGCAATGAGAGGGTTAGATCTGGGGAGGTGGAAACATGATAGAGAGGGATTAAGGGCTTGGAGATTTTAAGGTTTTGGGATCAACTGAGAAATGAGGGTTTTGGGTATTGGGATTGGCTAAAGAGATAGTAAGGGTGGGTACAAACTCAGCAGGCCATGGATTGACTGAGAAATTAGGGTTTCGATGGAAGAGGGTGAGGTAGGGGTGGCCATAGGCCGGTTTGGGGCCAGAACTGGCTCGGTCAAAATTGAAATCGGCCCATTGATCGGTTCGCCAGTTTGGAATCGAAACCGGCCCGTAGCCATAATGGTTCAGTCCTAGTTCTACATTTGTGGAACTGGAACCTGAAATCACTGGTTCAGAACCAGCAGTTTGGGTAATTCCAAACCGGCAATTTCGGGCCAGTTTCGAACCGTCATTACACCAACGGCTCTAAAAGCCGTTGGAGCCCATGGCCAACACAAAATAATAATATAATAATAATGTTATAAAAAATTCATAAATACCCCCTCTTCATCTTTTATTTTTTCACACAAATTCTCTCAAGTTCTCTCAAGCTCCCAATTCTCTCAAACTCTCAATTGCGTTCTCGATTGTCTAATTTCTTATTTTTTATTTATTATCTCCTTTAATAATTTCATATTGCAAATTCTTTTTTCATACTATATTTTTTTGCATTATACCATATATTTTATATATATATATAAAAGCAAGTGGAAGTAGAGCTAGTGGCAAAGGTAAGAGCACAATGGGAGAATCCAATTATCATAATCCTCATAATTATGCACGTTGGGGAGTTGATGTAGATGATGAAATAAACATTTTCCATAATATGGAGCAAGTTCCCATGCAAGAGAACCTTCATTCTTCGACCGCCACCAATGTCGAAGAAATGTTAATAACAAAGGAGCAGGATGGTGCATCCATGCCATCTATCATATGGGAGTACTTCACAAAAAAAGCCAGATTTTGAAAAAGTTCCAAATAGGTATAATTTTAGTTTGTAAACATTGTACTAAAATATACACAGTTGCAGGTGAAAAGGATATAAAACATTTAAACGGCATCTTAGGTCGAAAATTCTAGCCGAAATGGGAATTGACACCAGCCAGCAACAAATTTCTAGCTATATCAATCATACACTTCTCCTTTATTTGTTTTTAATGAAAAAAATTATAGATAAGAATTAGGTAAATTTATTTTCGTTGAATATTTATCATTTAGTTTTGGTGAAAATTTTGGTTTTAATCAATTTATACAAAATGCATGAGCTTCACAAGAAAACGTGTTCCTAAAATTACTTAAATGTAAAATTAAAAAATTTATAGAAAAGGAAAAAAAAGATTTGCAAACTTTTTTGTATGAATTTTAATGGACATGTACATATAGGTAGAGATATTTAGAGTGATCATTGACAAACTAATTCTTATATGGACATAACATGTCATTGGATAGATGATGATTGGAATATTCAAAAAAGAGTTATTGCATTTAGAATTTTGATGATAGGCATACGGCAAATAATATTTATAGATTAATTAGGTAAATTTTTGAAGAATATTATTTGCTTCATAAATTTTTTCAATTGCTTTCGATAATGCCACGGCAAATACCGGCTCAATTGTTGAATTTGAAAAATTTGTAAACCCATTTTTGGTGGATAATTTTTCATGCTAGATGTGCTTGTCATGTTCTAAATTTATGTGTACAAGATGGTTTAAAAACACTTCAAATTTCTTTCAACCCGATAAAAATAGCAATTCAATATTTATGAAACATCTCTAAATAATAAAAGAATGGGCAAAATTTTGTAAAGTAAATGGAAAAAAACCAAAAATATTTCCAAAAACTGTTCCAAATCTTCGGAATTCTATTTACGAGTTGCTTAATGAATCTTTTGCATATAAAGATTTATTATGTGCATTTATTTCAGATAATATACTTGAAATTATTTATACCCCTAAGATTAGGATAGTTGAAATTTTTTTTTAGATATTTTAAAGTTTTTTAATGATGCAATTATAGTTTATCTGGTATTATCCAACTATGTTTATCTGGTGTTTATTATTGAACTATATTAATTTTTTTTAATAGAATGTATTGTTGGAGTTTTTGAAGAAAATGAAATGATAATAAGTTAGGTGTCACGCCCCGAACTCGGCGGACGGTGCAACATGCCGCTTTATTGTTTATTCGAATGTCGCCTAGCCAAAATGAATAACGACCTAGGACTCATTGCGGCCAAACGACGGCTATCTAAAGTGACAACGAAAAGCGCACAATCTCCTGGCAAAAGCACATGCAGGGTAAAGAGATAGAGAAAATCGAATTACATAACATAGCATACAACAGTAGAGGTTCGACACAATATTGGGGAAAAACACTACCCTTGAGCCTCAAGAACAACCTAAGTTAGCCATGATTAAAAAGGGAACGGGCCAAGCTAAAAAGGCCCTAAACTCCATCTATGTATCATCTGGTCTACTCGTCCTCGGATGGGGGAAGATCCTCTGGATCAGACTCTTCGGATATCGAGGATCTAGACTCGCCATTTGCCAGCTCAACAAACACGTCATCTGCTCCCTCTATCTCCATCACTT